>PVJS01047479.1:0-15432 GCA_004027185.1 Glis glis
GTTGCGAGCAGGCATGCCAGGGTCAGGTACTTGGCACAGGGTCGCCCAGTGGCGAGGGGCTGCCGGGGTTGAGTATGTGGACGCCAGGGTCTGATACCTGGCGCAGGGACCACAGGTGGCGTACAGACGTCCGGAGTTGCGCGCGAAGACGCTGGGGTCTGGTACTTGGCGCAGGGGCCGCTCAGGTGACGCAGGTGCAGCCCAGGTTGCGCAGGGGTGCCGGGGTTGCGCACAAAAACGCCGGGGACTCATACCGTGTGCAGAGGCCGCCCAGGTGGCTCAGGGGCTGCTGGGGTGGCGCGGGGGGACGCCGGGGTCTGGTACTTGGCGCAGGGGCCGCCCAGGAGGTGCAGAGGCTGCCTGGGTTGCGCACGTGGACGCCGGGGTCTTGTACATGGCGCAAGAGATGCCCAGGTGTCGCAGTGGCGGCCCAGGTGTCGCAGAGGCAGGGTGGCCCCTGCGCTAGATACCAGATGCTGGTGTCCCCGCGTACCACCCCAGCAGTCCCTATGCCACCTTGGCGGCCCCTGCGCCAGGTACCAGACCCCGGCATCCCTGCACGCAAACCCGGTAGCCCCTGTGCCACCTGGTCTTCCCCTTCGTCACCTGGGTGGGCCCTGCGCCAGGTACAAGACACCAGTGTTACCGCTCACAACCCCGGCAGCCCCTGCACTCCTTGGGCAACGCCTGCGCCAGGTACCAGACACTGGCGTCCCCTCGCACAACCCCGGCAGCCCCTGCCAACTGGGCTGCCCCTTTGCAAGCTTCCAGACCCCGTCGTCCCCGCGTGCAACCAAGGCAGTCCTTGCGCCACCTGGGGGACCCCTGCACCAGGTACCTGACCCCGGCGCCCTCGCGCACAACCCCGGCAGTTCCTGCACCACCTGCGCTGCCCCTGCGCCAGGTATCCGACCCTAGCATCATCACGCGCAAACCCGGCAGCCCCTGTGCCACCTGGGCATCCCCTTCTTCCCCTGAGAAGCCCCTGTGCCAGGTACAAGACCCGGGTGTTACCGCGTGTAATCCCAGCAGCCCCTGCGCTCCTTGGGCGATGCCTGCGCCAGGTACCAGATACAGGTGTCCTCGCACAACCCCGGCAGCCCCTGCCAACTGGGCTGCCCTTCACCAGGATCCAGACACCGTCGTCCCCGCATGCAACCAGAAAAGTCCTTGCGCCACCTGGGGGACCCCTGCGCCAGGTACCTTATCCCGGCGTCCTCGCGCGCAATCCCGGCAGTTCCTGCGCCACCTGGGCGACCCCTGAACCATGTACCAGGCCCCGGCGTCCCCGCGTGCAAGCCCGAAAGTTCTTAAGCTCCTTGGGGGCCCCTGTGCTATTTACCAGACCCCGGCGTTACAGTGAAACACCCCGGCAGCCCCTGCCACCTGGGAAGCCCATGCGCTATACCCCGGCATCCACGTGTGCCACCCCAGCCGACCCTGAGTCACTTGGCGATCTCTGCACCTGGTATGAGACCCAGGCGTCAACGTGCGCAACACCTGCACCCATGTGCCACCTGGGCTACACCTGTGTCACCTGGGCGGCCCCTGCGCCAGGTTCCAGGCGCCAGCGTTACCGCGCACCACCCCGGCAGTCCCTGCGCTCCTGGGAGTCCCCTGCACCAGGTACCAGACCCCGGTATCCCCGCGCGCAACCCCGGTAGACTCTGCGACACCTGCTCGGCCCCTGCGACACTTGGGCAGCCCCTGCGCCATGTAGGAGACCCCGGCATCCACGTGCGCAACCCCGGCAGCCCCTGCGCCTCCTGGGCGGCCCCTGCACCAGGTGCCAGACCCCGGCTTCCAGTTACGCAACCCCGGCATCCCCTCACCACCTGGGTGACCCCAGTGCCAAGTACCAAACCCCGGCATCCCCGCGCGCCATCCCAGAAGTCCCTGTGTCACCTGGACGGCCTCTGTTTCACATGGGCGGCTCCTGCGCCTCCTGGGCAGCTCCTGCACCATGAACCTGACCCCGGCGTCCACGCGCGCCACTCCAGAGGCCCTGAGCCATCTGGGAGGCCTCAGCACCCTGTA
This sequence comes from Glis glis, assembly GCA_004027185.1. Lineage (NCBI taxonomy): Eukaryota > Metazoa > Chordata > Mammalia > Rodentia > Gliridae > Glis > Glis glis. The sequence goes on from PVJS01047479.1 coordinate 2,038, forward strand.
TGAGACCCCGGCATCCAAGTGCGCAAACCCGGCCCCCCTACGCAACTTGGGCTGCACCTGTGTCACCTGGGCAGCCCATACGCCAGGTACCAGACCCCACCGTCACCGCGCGCAACCAAGGCAGGCAATGCGAAACCTGGGCGGCCCCTGCGCCAGATACCAGACGCCGGCGTCCCATTGTGCAACCCCGAAAGTCCTTGAGCCACCTGGGGGGCTAATGTGCTAGATACCAGACCCCGGCGTCACCGTGAGCCACCCCAGCAGGCCCTGTGACACCAGGGGTGCCGCTGTGCTAGGTACCAGACCCCAGCGTCCCCGCGTGCAACCCCGGAAGTCCTTGCGCCACCTGGGGGACCCCTGCGCCAGGTACCGGACCCCGGCGACATCGTGCGCAACCTCGGCAGTTCCTGTGCCACCTGGGCGACCTCTGCACCATGCACCACACCCCAGCATCCCCGTGTGCAACCCCGAAAGTCCTTGAGCCACCTGGAGGGAACCTGTGCTAGGTACCAGACCCCGGCGTCACCGCATACAACCCCGGCAACCTCTTCAACACCTGGTCAGCCCCTGACATTATATGAGACCCCGGCGTACATGTGCGCAACCCCGGCAGCCCCTGTGCCTCCTGGGCGGCCCCTGCGCCAAGTACCAGACCCCGGCGTCCCCGCGCACCACCCCAGGAGCCCCTAAGCCTCCTTGGCAGCCTCTGCACACGGTACAAGAACCCGGAGCCCACGTGCACAACCCTGGCACCCCTGCAACACCTGGGCTGCACCTGTGTCACCTGGGCGACCCCTGCGCCAGGTACCAGATGCCGGCGTTACCGCGCGCCTCCCCGGCAGTCTCTGTGCTCCCTGGGCGACCCCTGCGCCAGGTGCCAGACCCCGGCGTCCAGGTACGCAACCCCGGCATCCCCTTGCCACCTGGGTGCCCACATTGCCAAGTACCAGACCCCGGCATACCTGCGCGCCACCGCAGCAGCCACTGCGCCACCTGGGCATTCCCTGCATCAGAAGGGTGGCTCCTGCACCACCTGTGCGGCCCCTGCACCAGGTATCAGACCCCTGCGTCACTGCGTCAACCCCGGCAGTTCCTGCGCCACCTGGACGGCTCTGCGCCAGGTACCAGACCCTGGCATCATCGCGCAAAAATCCAGCAGCCCCTGTTCCACCTGGGCGGCCCCTGCGTCCACTGGGCGGCTCCTGCACCAGGTACAAGACCCCGGTGTTACCATGCGCAACCCCTGCAGCCCCTGCACCACCTGGGTGGCCCCTGCACCATGTAACACACCCCATCGTCCCCGCGTGCAACCCCGAAAGTCCTTGAGCCCCATGCGTGGCCCCTATGCTAGGCACCAAACCCAGCGTCACCTCGCGCAACCACGGAAGCCACTGCGACACCTGGGCAGCCCCTGAGTCATGTATGAGACCCCGGCGTCCACGTGCGCAACTCCAACAGTCCCTCTGCCTCCTGGGCGGCCCCTGTGCCAGGTGCCAGACCCCGGCATCCACGTACGCAACCCCAGCATCCCCTCGCCACCTGGGCGACCCCGGTGCCAAGTACCAGACCCCAGCATGCCTGCAAGCAACCACAGCAGCCCCTGCGCTGCCTTGGCGGCCCCTGCATCACATGGGGGCCCAGGCACCACCTGCGCGGCCCCTTCCCCAGGTATCAGGCCTCGGCATCACCGCGTGCAACCCTGGCAATTACTGCGCCAACTAGGCAGCCCCTGCACCAGGTACCAGACCCCGGCATCATCGCACGCAAACCCGGCAGCCCCTGTGCCACCTGGGCGTCCCCTGCGTCCCCTGGGCATCCCCTGCGAAAGGTACAAGAACCCTTTGTTACCGCGCGCAACCCCAGCAGCCCCTGAACTCCTTGGGTGATGCCTGCGCCAGGTACCAGACCCCGGCATCCTTGCGCACAACCCCGGCTGTCACTGCATCACCTGGGTTCCTCTGGGCCAGGTACCTGACCCCGGCGTCCCCGCGCGCAACCCTTGAAGACCCTGCGCCACCTGGGTGACACCTGCACCACTTACCACACCCCAGCATCCCCGCGTGCAACCCCAAAAGTCCTAGAGCCACATGCATGGCCCCTGTGCTAGGTACCAGACCCCGGCGTCACCGCACGCAACCCTGGCAGCCCCTGCGACACCTGGGCCACCCCTGCGACAACTGGGCGGCCCCTGCATGATTTACGAGACCCCAGCTTCCACGTGCGCAACCCCGACAGCCCCTGCGCATCCTGGGCGGCCCCTGCACCAAGTACCAGACCCCGGCGTCCCCGAGCGCAATTCCAGATGTCCCTGTGCCACTTGGGCGGCCTCTACATCACATGGGCGGAACCTGCACCACCTTGACGCTCCTGCACCATGTAACAGACCCCGGCGTCCACGCGCGCCACTCCAGGATCCCTGAGCCACCTGGGTGGCCTCTGCACCCGATACAAGACCCTGGCATCCAAGAGCACAACCCTGGCCCCCCTGCGCCACCTGGGCTGCACCTGTGTCACCTGGGCAGCCCCTGCGCCAGGTACCAGACACCAACGTCCCCGCCGCGAGCAACCCCGGCAGGCTATGCGACACCTGGGCGGCCCCTGCACCAGATACGAGAACCCTGCATCCCTTTGTGCAACCCCTAAAGTCCTTGAGCCATTTTGGGGGCACCTGTGCTAGGTACCAGACCCCTGCGTAACTGCGAGACACCCCGGCAGGTCCTGCTGCACCTGGGGTGCCCCTGCAGTAGGTACCAGACCCCGGCGTCCCCGAGTGCAATCCCGGAAGTCCTTGCGCCACCTGGGGGACCCCTGCACCAGGTACCTGACCCCGGCATCCTCTCGCGCAACCCCGACAGTTCCTGTGCCACCTGGGTGACCCGTTATCCATTCACCACATCCCAGCATCCCCACGTGCAACCCCAAAAGTCCTTGAGCCACCTGGGGGTCCCTGTGCTAGGTACCAGACCCCGGCATCACCGCGCGCAACCCCGGCAGCCTCTGCGACACTTGGGCGGCCCCTGCGACACCTGGGCAGCCCCTGACATTATACGAGACCTCAGCATCCACGTGCGCAACCGAGGCATCCCCTGCACCTCCAGTGTGGCCCCTGCACCCAGTACCAGACCCCGGCGTCCCCTCGCACCACCCCAGCCCCCCTGAGCCACCTGGGCAACCCCTGAGCAACCTTGGCATCCTCTGCACCCAGTACAAGACCCCGGAGTCCAAGTGCACAACCCCGGCACCCCTGCGCCACCTGGGATGCACTTGCGTCACCTGAGCAGCCCCTGCGCCAAGTACCAGATGCCGGCGTTAATGCGAGCCACCCCGGAAGTCCCTGCGCTCCCTTGGGGACCCCTGTGCCAGGTACCAGACCCCGGCGTCCTGGTAAGCAACCCCTGCAGCCCCTCGCCACCAGGGCGCCCCCAGTGTCAAGTATCAGACACCCGGCATACCTGCGCAAATCGCAGCAGCCCCTGCGCCACCAGGGCGGCCCTTGCATCAGAAGTCGGCTCCTGCACCAAATACCAGACCCAGGTGTCCCCGCGTGTCACCCTAGCAGTCCCTGCATCTCCTTGGCAGCCCCTGTGCCAGGTACCTGACCCCGGCGTCCCCGCGCAACTCCGGCAGCCACTGCACCACCTGGGCGGCCCCTGCGCCAGGTACCAGACCCCGGCGTCAATGCGTGGAACCACGGCATTTTCTGCGCCACCTGGGCGGACCCTGCGCCAGGTACCAGACCCCAGCATCATCGCACGCAAACCCGGCAGCCCCTGCATCCCCTGGCCGGTCTCTGCGCCACGTACAAGACCCCGGTGTTACTGCACGCAACCCTGGCAAATCCTGCACCACCTGGGCGACCCCTGCACCATGTACCACACCCCAGTGTCCCCGCGTGCAACCCCGAAAGTCCTTGAACCACATGGGGGGCCAGTATGCTAGGTATCAGACCCCAGCATCACTGCGCGCAACCCCGGTAGCCCCTGCGACACCTGGGTGGCCCCTGCCACACCTGGGCAGCCCCTGCGCCATGTACGAGACCCCGGGATAGACGTGCGCAACCCTGGCAACCCCTGCGTCCCCAGGGCGGCCCCTGCAACAAGTACCAGACCCCGGCATCCCTGCGCGCCACCCCAGTAGCCACTGGGACACCTGGGCAGCCTCTGCACCCGGTACGAGACCCCGGCGTTCAAGTGCGCAACCCCGGCTCCCCTGCGCCACCTGGGCTGCACGTCGTCACCTGGGCGGCACCTGCGCCAAGTACCAGACCCCAGCGTCCTCGCGCAAAACAATGGTAGTTCCTGCGCCAACTGGGCTGCCCCTTCGCCAGGTACCAGACCTCGCCGTCCCCGCGTCCAACCGCGGAAGTCCTTTCGCCATCTGGTGGGCTCTTGCACCAGATACCAGACCCCGACGTTCCCGCGTGCAACCCCGAAAGTCCTTGAGTAACCTGGGGGGCCCCTGTGCTAGCTATCAGACGCCGGCGTCACCGCGACCCACCTCGGCTGGCCCTGTGCCACCTTGGTGGCCCCTGCACCAGATACCAGACCCCGGTATCCCCACGTACCTCCCCAGCAGTCCCTGCGGCAGTCTCTGTGCCCCCTGGGCAGTCGCTGTGCCAGGTTCCAGACCCCTGGGTCCTCGCGCGCAACCCCGGAAGTCCTTGCGCCAGCTGGGGTCCCCTGAGCTAGGTACCAGACCCCGGCGTCCTCGTGCACAACAATGGCAGTTCCTGTGCCTCCTCGGCGACCCTTGTGCCAGGAACCTGACCCCGGCGTTCCCGCGTGCAACCCCGGCAATCCCTGAGCCACCTGGGCGGCCCTGCAATTGAAGGGCAACTTTTGCACCACCTGGTAGACCCCCGTGCCAGGTATCAGACCCCAGGTTCACCGTGTGTAACCTCGGCATTTCCTGTGCCACCTGAGTGGCCCCTGCACCAGGTACCAGACCCCGACATAATCGCTTGCAAACCCGGCTGCCCCTGTGCCACCTGGGCACCCCTTGCATCCCCTGGGCGGTCCCTGCACCCGGTAAAAGATCCCGGTGTTACCGCGCGCAACCCTGCCGCCCCTGGCTTCTTGGGCGACGCCTGCGCCAGGTACCAGATCCCGGCGTCCCTGCGCGCAACCCCGGCAACCCCTGCCAACTGGGCTGCCCCTTCGCCAGGTACCAGACCCCGATGTCCCCGCGTGCAACCGCGGAAGTGCTTGCACCACCTGGGGGACCCCTGCACCAGGTACCTGACCCCGGCGTCCTCGCGTGCAACCCCGGCAGTTTCTGCACCACCTGGTCGACACCTGCACCATGTACCAGACCCTGGCGTCACCGCGCGCAACCCTGGCAGCCTCTGTGACACCTTGGCAGCCCCTGCGAAACCTGGGCTGCCCCTGCGCCATGTACGAGACCTCATCGTCCACGTTGGCAAACCCGGCAGCCCCTGTGCCTCCTGGGCGGCCCCTGCATTAGGTAACAGACCCCGGTGTCCTCGCGCACAACAATGGCAGTTCCTGCGCCACCTGTGCAACCCCTGCGCCAGGTACCTAACCCCGGGGACCCCGCGCGCAACCCCGGAAGGCTATGCGACACCTGGGCGGACACTGCGCCAGATACAAGACCCCGGCGACCCGGGGGTAACCCCGAAAGTCCTTGGGCCACCTGGGGGGCTCCTGTGCTAGGTACCAGACTCCGGCTTAAACGCGAGCCACGCCGGCAGGCCCTGCGACACCTGGGGTACCCCTGTGCTAGGTACCAGACGCCAGCATCCCTGTGTGCAATCCAGGAAGTCCTTCCGCCACCTAGGGGAGCCCTGCGCCAGTTATCTGACCCCGGCGTCCTCGCACGCAACCCCCGCAGTTTCTGTGCCACCTGGGCGACCACTGCACCATGTACCACACCCCATCGTCCCCGCGTGCAACCCCAAAAGTCCTTGAGCCACCTGGGTGGCCCCTGACAATATACGAGACCCCAGCGTCTACGTGCGCAATCCCGGCAGACCCTGAGCCTCTTGGGTGGTCCCTGCACCAAGAAAAAGACCCCGGCGTCCCTGCAGGACACCCCAGCAGCCCATGCGCCACCTTGATGGCCTCTGCACCCGGTACGAGACCTGGTGTCCAAGTGCAAAACCCTGGCACCCTTGCGCCACCTGGGCTGCACCTGCGTCAGCTGGGCGGCCCCAGCGCCAAGTTCCAGACGCTGTCGTTACCGCGTGCCACCCCGGCAGTCTCTGTGCCACCTGGGCGACCCCTGCTTCAGGTACCAGACCCCGGCGTCCAGGTACGCAACCCCAGCAGCCCCACGCCACCTGGGCGCCCCTGATGCCAAGTAAAAGACCTCAGCATACCTGTGCGCAACAGCAGCAGCCCCTGCTCCACCTGGGCACCCCTGCATCAGAAGGGCGGCTCCTACACCACCAGCACGACCCCTGCGCCAGGCATCAGATACCGGCGTCACCGCGTGCAACCTCGGCAGTTCCTGCACCACCTCGGAGGACCCTGCGCCAGGTACCAAAGCCCGGCATCATTGCGTGCAAACCTGGCAGTCGCTGTGTCACCTGAGCGTCCCCTGCGTCCCTTGGGCGGTCGCTGCATAAGGTACAAGATCCCGGTGTTACCGCGCACAACCCCGGCAGCCCCTGCGCCTCCTGGGCGGCCCCTGCGCCAAGTACCAGACCCCAGAGTCCCCGCGAGCCACACCAGCAGCCCCTGGGCCGCCTGGGCGGCCCCTGCACCCAGTACGAGACCCCGGAGTCCAAGTGTGCATCTCCGGCACCCCTGCGACACCTGGGCTGCACCTGCGTCACCTGGGCAGCCCCTGTGTCAAGTACCAGACACTGGCGTCCCCGGCGCCACCCCAGAAGTCCCTGTGACACCTGGGCGGCCTCTGCATCACATGGGCAGCCCCTTGGCCACCTGGGCGGCCTCTGCACCATGTACCAGACCCCGGTGTCCCTGCTCACAACCCCGGCATCCCATGCGCCACCTGGGCGGTCCCTGCGCCACATGCCAGAACCCAGCGTCCCCGCGTGCCACCTCGGAAGTCCCTGCACTCCCTGGGCGACCCCTGCACCATGTACCAGACCCCGGAGTCCACGTACACAACCCTGGCCGCCCCACGCCATCTGGGCGCACCCTGTGCCAAGTACCAGACTCCGGCATGCCTGTGCGCAACCGCAGCAGCCCCTGAGCCACCTGGGCGGTGCCTGCATCACATGGGCGGCCCCTGCACCACCAGGGCGGCCCCTGCGCGAGGTATCACACCCAGGCTTCCCTACGCACAGCCCCAGCAATCCCTGTGCTACGTGGTCTTTCCGTGCACCAGATACCAGACCCCGGCATCCCCGCGTGCAACCCCGGGGGTCTCTGCACCATATGGGCGGCCTCTGCGCTAGGGGTCAGACCCCGGTGTCCCCGCGTGCCACCCCAGCAATCCCTGCACCACCTTGGCAGCAACCTGCGTCCCCTGGGCTACCCCTGCGCCAGGTACAAGACCCTGGTGTTATTGCGCACAACCCCGGCATCCACTGCATTCCTTGGGCGACTCCAGCGTCACTGCGCGCCACCTCTGCATTCTCTGAGAAACATGGGAGGACCCTGTGTCACCTGGGCGTGTCCTGCGCCAGGTATCAGATGCCGGCGTTACCACGCGCCAACCCGGCAGTCCCTGCGCTCCTTGGGCGACCCCTGCACCAGGTACAAGACCCCGGCGTCCCCACACGAAACTCTGGCAGAGCCTTGCAACTTTGCTGCCCCTTCACCAGGTAGGAGACCCCGCAGTCCCCGCGTGCCACCCCAGCAGTCACTGCACCACCTGGGTGGTCCCTGCACCAGGTACCAGACCCTGGCGTCCTCCCACGCAATACCGGAAGTCCTTGCGTAACCTGGGGGTCCCCTGGGCTAGGTACCTGACCCTGGCGTCCTTGGACACAACCATGGTAGTTCCTGTGCCACCTGGACGACGCCTGCGCCAGATACCAGACCCCAGCGTCCCCGGGTGCAACCCTGAAATTCCTTGAGCCACCAAGGTCCCCTGTGCTAGGTACCAGACCCCGCTGTCACCGCGAAACACCCCGGCAGCCCCTGCGACACCTGGGCGACCCCTGGGACACTTGGGATGCCCCTGCGCTAGGTACCAGACCCCGGCCTCCCCGCGCACAACCCCAGCAGCCTATGCGACACCTGGGTGGCCCCTGCCCCAGGTACCAGACCCCGGCGTCCCCTTGTGAAACCCCGAAAGTCCTTGAGCCACCTGGGGTGCTCCTGTGCTAGGTACCAGACACCGGCACAACCCTGTGTCACCTGGGCGGCACCTGCACCAGGTCCAAGACCCGGGTGTTACCGCGCACAACCCCGGCAGGCCCTGCGGTTCTTGGGCGATGCATGCGCCAGGTACCAGACCCCGGAGTCCTCGCACGCAACCCCGAAAGTCTTTGAGCAACCTGGGGGGCCCCTGTGCTAGGTACCAGACCCCAGCATCACCGCGAAACACCCCGGCAGGCCCTGCGCCACCTGGGAGGCCCCTGCACCAGTACCAGACCCCAGTGTCCACGCGTGCCACCCTAGCAAACCCTAAGCCACCTGGGCGGCCTCTGCACCTGGTATGAGACACCGGCACCCAAGTGTGTCACCCCGGCACCCATGTGCCACCTGCGCAGCCCCTGCATCACATGAGAGGCCCTTGAACCACCTGCGTCTCCTGGACGGCCCCTGTGCCAGATACCAGACCCCGGCGTCCCCGTGTGCAACCCCAAAAGTCCTTCAGCCACCTGGGGGGCCCCTGTGCTAGGTTCCAGACACCGGCATCCCCGCATGCCACCCTGAAAGGCCTTGAGCCACCTGGGGGTCCCTGTGCCAGGTACCAGACCCTGGCGTCCTCGTGCGCCACCCCGGAAGATTGGTACCTACAACAGGGGCCCCCCAGGTGGCTCAAGGACTTTTGGGGTTGCACGCGGGGACGCTGGGGTGTGGTACATGGTGCAGGCGTCGCCCAGGTGGTGCAGGAACCGCCGGGGTAGCGTGCGAGGATGCCGGGGTCAGGTACCTGGCCCAGGGGTCCCCCAGGTGATGCAAGGACTTCCGCGGTTGCACGCGGGAACGGTGGGCTCTGGTACAAGGTGAATGGGCAGCCCAGTTGGCAGGAGCTGTCAGGGTTGCGCGCGGGAACGCCGGGATCTATTACCTGGCGCGGGCGTCGCCCATGGAGTGCAGGGGATGCGGGGGTTTTGCGCGGTAACACTGGGGTCTTGTACCTGGTGCAGGGGCCACCCAGGGGATGCAGGGGCCGCCCAGGTGGCACAGGAACTTCTGGGGTGGCGAGCGGGGATGCCTGGGTTTGGTACTTGGTGCAGGGGCCGCCCAGGTTGTGAAGGGCCTGCTGGGGTGGCTCGAGGTGACGCAGGGGTGTGGTATCTGGCGCAGGGGCCGGCCAGGTGGCACAAGAATTGCCGGGGTTGCAAGCGTTGATGCCGGGGTCTGATACCAGGAGCAGGATCCGCCCTGGTGTTGAGGGATCGCCCATGTAATGCAGGGGCCGCCCGGGTGGCACAGGGCCTGCTGCGGTTGCGCCCAGGCATACTGGAATCTGATACTTGGCATAGGGAGCGCCCCGGTGAAGCAGGTGCAGCTCAGGTGGCACATGGGTGCTAGGGTTGCGCACTTAGACGCCGTGGTCTGGTATATCGTGCAGGGGCCGCCCAGGAGGCGCAGGTAATTCTGTGGTGGTGCGCGGGTACGCCGGGGTCTGGTAATTGGCACAGGGGCCGCCCAGGAGGTGCAGGGGCTGCCGGGGATGCGCCCGTGGACACCGGGGTATGGTACCTATCACAGGGGCCCCCCAGGGGGCTTAAGGACTTTCGGGGTTGCACACGGGGATGCTGGGGTGTGGTACAAGGTGCAGCGGCCGCCCTGGTGGTGCAGGGGCTTCCGGGGTTGTGCGCGGTGACGCCGGGGTCAGGTCTCTGGCATAGGAGTCGCCCAGGTGGCATAGGAAATGCCAGGGATGTGTGGGAGGACGCCGGCGTCAGCTACCTGGTGCAGGGGGCCCCCAGGTGGCGCAAGGACATCCGGGGTTGCTCGCGGTGATGCTGGAGTCTGGTACCTAGCACAGGGGCCCCCCAGGTGGCTCAAGTACTTTCGGGGTTGCATGCAGGGACATTGGGGTCTGGTATCTGGTGCAGGGGCCGCCCAGGTGTCGAATAGCCTGCTGGGGTTTCGCGCAGAGAGGCCAGGGTCAGGTACTGGGCTCAGGGGTCCCCCAGGTGGCGCAGGACCTGCCATTGTTGTGAGAGAATGCTGGGGTCTGGTACCTTGTGCAGGGGACCGCAGGTGGCGCAAAGATATCCGGGGTTGCTCGCGAGGTCGCCGGGTACTCGAACCTGGTGCAGGGGCCGCCCAGATGGCTCAGAGACAGCCGGGGTGGCACGCGCGGACGGTGGGGTCTGGTACTTGAGATGGGGCAGCCCAGTTTGCAGGGGTTGCCGGTTTTGCATGCGGGGACGCTGGGGTCTGGTATCTGGCGCAGGGTCTGCCCAGGTGTTGAATAGCCTGTCGGGGTTGCGCAAGGGGAGGCCGGGGTCAGGTACCAGGCGCAGGGGTCGCCCAGGTGGCGCAGGAACTGCCATTGTTGTGAAAGAACGCCGGAGTCTGGTACCTAGCGCAGGGGACCCCAGGTGGCGCAAGGACGTCCGGGGATGCGCGCGAGGACGCCGGGGATTTGTACCTGGCGCAGGAACCGCCCAGGTGGCTCAGAGACAGCCAGGGTGGCATGCGGGGACGGCGGCGTCAGGTACTTGGTGACGGGGCATCCCAGTTGGCAGGGGCTGCTGGGGTTGCACGTGGGGAAGCTGGGCTGTGGTACCTGGCGCTGGGGCCACCCAGCTGACGCATGGGCTGCCCAGGTGTCTCAGGGGCTGCCGGGGTGGCACGCGGTAACGCCGGCATCTGGTACCTGGTGCAGTGGCCGCACAGGTGACGCAGGTGCAGCCCAGGTGGCACATGGGTGCTGGGGTTGCGCACTTGGACGCCAGGGTTTCATTCCTGGTGCAGAAGCCGCCCTGATGGCTCAGGAGCTGCTGAGGTGGCGCGCGTGGACGCCAGGGTCTGGTACATGGTCCATGGGCCGCCCAGGTGGTGCAGGGGCCGACCATGTGATGCAGAGGCTGCCCAGGTGGCACAGGGATTTCTGGGGTGGCGCGCAGGGACACCGGGTTCTGGTACTTGGTGCAGGGGCCGCCAAGGAAGTGCAGGGGCTGCCGGGGTTGCGCACGTGGACGCCAGTGTCTGGTACCTAACTCAGGGGCCCCCCAGGATCTCAAGGACTTTCCGGGTTGCAAGCGGGGACGCCGGGGTCTGGTACATGGTACAGGGGCCGCTCAGTGGCGCAGGGTCTGCCGGGGTTGCGCACGAGGACGCCGGGGTCAGGTACCTGGCGCAAGGGTCCCCCAGGTGGCGCAAGGATTTCCGCTGTTGCAAGCGGGGACACCGGGATCTGGTACCTGGCGCAGGCGTCGCCCAAGGAGCGCACAGGCTGCCGGGGTTGCGCGCGGTAACACCGGGTTCTTGTACCTGGAGCTTGGAGTGCCCAGGGGACGCAGGGGACGCCCAGGTGGCACAGGGTCTGCCGGGGTGGCGCGCGGTGAGGCCGAGGTCTGGTACGTGGCGCAGGGGCCCCCCAGGTGGCTCAAGGGCTTTCGGGTTGGACGCGGGGACGCTGGGGTCTGGTACATGGTGCAGGGGCCGCACAGGTGGCGCAGGCACAGCCAGGGTTGCACGCGGTGACGCTGGGGTCTGATACCTGGCTCAGGGGCCGCCCAGGTGGCGCAGGACTACTGGGGTTGCACGTAGGCATGCCGGGGTCCGGTACTTGGCACCGGGGACGCTCAGGTGATGCAGGTGCAGCCCAGGTGGCACAGGGGTGCCGGGATGGCGCACGTGGACCTTGGGGTCTGGTACATAGTGCAGGAGCCACCCAGGTGGCGCAGGGGCCACCCATGTGATGCAGAGGCTGCCCAGGTTGCACAGGGACTTCTGGTTTTGCGTGCGGGGATGCCGGGGTCTAGTACTTGGCACAGTGGCGGCCCAGGAGGCGCAGGGGCTGCCGGGGTTGCGCAAGTGTACGCCGGGGTCTCGTACATGGCGCAGGGGCCGCCCAGGTGTCGCAAGAGCCGACCAGGTGTCGCAGAGGCTACCGGGGTTGCGCGCGGTGACGCCGGGGTCTGGAACCTTGAACAGGGGCCCCCCAGGTGGCTCAAGGACTTTCAGGGTTGCAACCGAGGACTCAGGGGTGTGGTACAAGGTGGCGCAGCTGCCCTGGTGGCACAGGGGCTGCTGGGGTTGTGCGCGGGGATGCCGGGGTCAGGTCTCTGGCGCAGGGGTCGCCCAGGTGGCGTAGGAAATGCCGGGGATGCGCGCGAGGACGCCGGGGTCAGCTACCTGGCGCAGGGGCTCCCAGATGGCGCAAGGACTTCCGGGGTTTCACGCGGGGACGCCAGGGTCTGGCACCTAGCGCAGGGGCCACCCAGGTGTCGCAGGGCCTGCCAGGGTTACTCGCGGTGACGCCGGAGCCTGGTACCTAGCACAGGGGCCCCCCAGGTGGCTCAAGTACATTTGAGGTTGCACGCGGGGACGCCCGGGTCTGGTATCTGGTGCAGGGGCCGCCCAGGTGTCGAATAGCCTGCCGGGGTTGCACGCAGAGAGGCCGGGGTCAGGTACCGGGCGCAGGGGTCGCCCAGGTGGCGCAGGAACTGCCATTGTTGTGAGAGAAGGCCGGGGTCTGGTACCTAGCGCAGGGGACCCCATGTCGCGCAAGGACTTCCGGAGTTGCGTGCGAGGACGCCGGGGTCTGATACTTGGCGCAGGGGCCTCCCAGGTGACGCAGGTGCAGCCCAGGTGGCGAAGTGAATGCTGGGGTGGCGCGCGGGGACGCCGGGGTCTGGTACTTGGTGCAGGAGGAGGCGCAGTGGCTGCCGGGATTGCGCACGTTGACGCCGGGGTCTCGAAACTGGCGCAGGGGCCACTCAGCTCTCGCAGGGGCTGCCCAGGTGTTGCAAAGGCTGCCGCGGTTGCGCGCGGTGACGCCGGGGTCTGGTACCTAGCCCAGGGGCCCCCCAGGTGGTTCAAGGTCTTTTGGGGTTTCACGCTGGGACGCCGGGGTGTGGTACATGGTGCAGGGGAAGCCCAGGTGGTGCAGGAACTGCCGAGGTTGCGCGCAAGGACCCCGGGGTCAGGTCCCTGGCGCAGGGGTCCCCCAGGTGGCGCAAGGAATTCCGGGGTTTCACGTGGGGACACAGGGGCCCACCAGGTGGTGCAGGAACTGCCGGGTTGCACGCGGTGACACCGGGGTCTGATAACAGGCGCAGGGGCTGCCCAGGTGGTGCAGGGGCCACTGATGTCATGCAGGGGCCGC
>PVJS01047480.1:0-15436 GCA_004027185.1 Glis glis
ATATATATATATATATATATATATATATATATATATATGTATATATATATATATATATTTTTTTTGTGTGTGTGTGTGTGGTGCTAGGGATGGAACCCAGGGCCTCAAGCTTGCTAGGCAAATGCTCTATCACTGAGCTACACCCCCAGCTCTTTTTAAATTTTGAGACAGGGTCTGGCTGAATTGCCCAGCTTGGCCTCAAACTTGTGATCCTCCTGCCTCAGCTTCTTGAGTAGCTGGGATTGTGGACATGCACCACCATGCTCTGCTCAGAATCAATTTTTAGTAGTGATGCATTATGGGGCTGAGGGTACAGCTGAGTGGTAGAGCCCTTATCTAGCAGGCAAAAGGCCATGGGTTCATTCCCAGCACCGCAAACAACAACAAACCCCAAAATAGCGATGCATTGTAGTAACTAGTAGTTCCATAGTAGGATCACTCTTTACACTGTATTCTTGGTGAAGTTGTACATATCATTGTATGTTGGAGCTTCTCCATAGATACATTTAATTAACTCAGATTTGATTGTATGTGCCTGGTCCAATGATAGAGAGGGAAGCACGTTATCTAGTGCCAGTGGTTCTACCTGCCATTTTATTGAGTGAGTGAGTGCCCTGGAGTAAGCATGGGATGGCAGGCATAATCTTTTGTTGCCTCAGTTATTTTTTGTTCCTGGGTACCTCTCCAGTGAGCATCTCATTAAACAGAGTATGAATCTAGTGTTTAAAGTTACAGCATGCAGTCTTGGTACAATATGATCCCTAAATATAATCATCTGTGTTTAATTGATGAGATAGCTGTATGCTCTAATGTTCAAGGGAAAAAAAGGGCTGTGTTGAAATTCCTGAGAAATAGCACACTGATATACTTAATGAATAATCAAGGAATTTTCAAGGTCATTTTGTCAGAATTTGACTTTTGCTTTATGCTCAGACATTAGAACCCAAGTAGTGCCTAAGATGCTGTTCTACTTTATTGTTTTTTAATGTCTTAAAACCTATTCTTAAATTGTTATATTAAAGTCATATATGAACATGATAAATAGTACAGAACCATCCAGGAAGACAGTACTCCTGTGCTTCACAATCAGTCTCTTTTTGTTTCCATTTTACTTTTATATTTCCAGATTATTTGTTACTGTCTCTATTTGTCTTCTTTTTTGTGGTGCTGGGGACGGAATCCAGGGCCTTGTACACACGAGGCAAGCGCTCCAGCACTGCACTGCATCCCCAGACCTTTTGCATGATTTATTTTTTCTCTGGTACAAAAGATGAAAATGCTGCTGTAGGCTAACTAAGATGGGGTTTGAGAATTGACTGTCTAACAACATGGTGATTGTGGCCTTGTGAGCCCTGTCAGTGGAGGGTGGAGATACGGGCTTGACTGGAATGAGTTCATGAGACAGTGGGAAAAAAGGATTAGAAATAGCACGGACAGCTCATTCAAGGAATGTTGCTTTAAAGTGGAACAGTAAAATGGGACATTAGGTGGGGAGGATGTGGAGTCAGAAGAAGAGGCTTTCTGTTTGTTTTTAGGATGAGAGGTAATGGCATATTTGTATATTGATAAGAGTGATTTGGTAGACGGGCACATTGGTGGAACATGTCCTGAGCTGGTTGAGTGGAAATGGGTGTAGAGCACAGGAAGGGTGACTTTAGATAGCAGTGCAGCTAGTTCAACCGTAGTGACAGGTGGGAAGGTAGTATATAAATAGACATAGTTGGAAAGGAGTCTGAAAATTCTCTATTGGTTGTTTCATTTTTTCTTTTTTTTTTTTTTTGCAGTACTGGGGATTAAACCCAGGGGCATTCTACCACCGGGCTACACCCCCAGCCTTATTTTTTATTCTTTATTTTGAAACAGGGTCTCGCTAAGTTGCAAAGGGCCTCACTAAGTAGCTGAGGCTGGCCATGAACCTGGATCCTCCTGTCTCAGCCTCCCAAGTACTGGGATTACAAGCGTGCGCCACCACGCCCAGCTTGTTTCATTTTTTTTTGATAAGGAAACCGAAGTCATCAGTTATAAATGAGGAATGGGGAGGGGTAGCAGAAATTTTGAGATATCAAATAGACATTCCATTAGTTTTGCTGCCCTGTAACTATAACCAGGATTCAGTGCTTTATCCATATGTTGACTGTAAGAGTTAAAAACAATGTACTGCATTACAGTTTTATTACAGTGTAAATAAGGAATAAAGCCAGGGCAGGGAAGAACTGGGGAAATCATAATTTCTTTCCTATATGTCCAGAGTTATGGCTCATAGGTCACCCAAAGTAGAATATTCCTAATTTAGTTCACATCCTAGGTCCTAGTACAGGTAGATCTTTTATTACCTTCCATCTGTTACTTAAAAGTATACTAAACTGGGAGTGGTGGCGCACGCTTGTAATCCCAGTATTTGGGAGGCTGAGACAGGAGGATCCGGGTTCGGAGCCAGCCTCAGCTACTTAGTGAGGCCCTCCACAACTTAGTGAGACCCTGTTTCAAAATTAAAAAATAAAATAGGGCTGGGGTGTGTAGCTCAAAGGTAGAATGCCCCTGGGTTCCATCCCTAGTAACACACACACACACACACACACACACACACACACTTCCAGTTTGAACTGGTTGTTCTCTGGGAGTGGTATGTGGCTGTACTCCTGGGTCTTCCTTTCATTGCTCTTTTTGGGATGGAGCTAATGCTTTCAGGCTCTCTTGTCTTCCTTTATTTGTTTATTTTGTCCATTTGCTGCCAAACATGCATGAAGAGTAAATGATCTGAGTTCTCCCCATCCCCCCATGGTACGAGGGATTGAACCCAGGGGCTCTCAACCACTGACCTACATCCCCACCCTTATTTATTTAGGTACTGGGAATTGAACCCAGGGGCATTCTATCTTCGAGCTACCCCCACAGCCCTTTTTATTTTTGAGGTTTTGAAGCAGGGTCTCGCTAGGTTGCTGAGAGTCTCAATATGTTGCTGAGGCTATCCTTGAACCTGTGATCCTGCTGTCTCAGCCTCCAAAGTACTAGGATTACAGGTGTGTGTCACCATGCTCAGCTTTATTTATTTATTTTATTTTATTTTATTTTATTTTTGCAGTACTGGGGACTACACCCCCGGCCCTATTTTTTTTATCCTTTATCTTGAAACCGGGTCTCACAAAGTTGCGGAGGGCCTCACTAAGTAGCTGGGGCTGGCCCCGAACCCCGATCCTCCGGTCTCCGCCTCCCAAGTACTGGGATTACAAGCGTGTGCCACCATGCCCGGCTTTATTTATTTATTTTTTGAGTCAGAGTCTCACTAAGTTGCCATGGTTGGCCTGGAACTAGTGATCCTTCTGCCTCAGCCTGCCAAGCTGCTGGGATTGCACATGGGCCACCATACTTAGCTTTATATGAGTTCTTGTAGTTTAAAATTGCTCTGCCCTCATCCTTTATTGATATATTCTTGGTTATGTTCACATTTCTGTGTAGAAAATTACTTTCTAAAAATTTGAAAGTATTGTCCTGCAGTAGTGTCTTATTGCTGCTGTAACATTATCAAAAGCTTGGTGACTAACTGCACACGTTTATCATCTTATATTTCTGGAGGCCAGAAGTCCTAAAATCAAGGTGTCAGAAAGGGCTGTTGCTCCTTGGAGGTTCTAGGGGGAAATTATTTCCTTGCCTTCTCCAGCTTTGGGAGGCTACCTGCATTATTTGACTCATGGCCCTCTCTGTTGTCAAAATTAGGAATCTCATCCCTCCAACCTTTCCTTTTCTGACTTGCACAGCTGAACTATATTTATTTATTTATTTATTTATTTATTTATTTATTTATTTTTGTGGTACTGGGGATGGAACCCAGGGGCATTCTACCTCCTAGCTACACCCCCAGCCCTATTTTATTCTTTTCATTTTGAAACAGGGTCTCACTAATTTGCTGAGAGCCTCACTAAGTTGCTGAGGCTGGCCGCGAACCTGTGATCCTCCTGTCTCAGCCTCCCAAGTACTGGGATTACAAGCATGCACCACCATGCCCGGCGAACTGTATTATTAACTCACTGCCTCCCTCTTGAAGGACCCCTTGTGATTACATTGGGCACCTGACTAATACAGGATAATCATCCCATCTCAAGATCTTTAACATATTTGCAAAATTTCTTTTTGCCATATTCACAGGTTCTGGGGATTAGTCTGTAAATAACTTTGGGGACCATTATTTACCCTAGTACATTCTCTGTTGTCTTCTACCTTTGGAGTGTTTTTGGTGAGAAAGTAATTGCTGGTTTGAATCTCATTCTTTTTTAGACTTGTTTTGGATCTCCGGAAGTGTTGGAGATCTTTTCTTCCTTGTTGGTTTTCTCTCTAGGTGGGTAATTTTTCATTTATTATGTTCAGTGCTTACTGAGTCCTTTTAGTATGAAGACTGGAGTCCTTTAGTTTTGGTAAAAATCTCTTCTAATATTTCTTATATAATTATCTTCCTTCCATTATTTTACTTTTGCTCTTTTTTAGATTGTGTGTGTGTGTGTGTGTGTGTGTGTGTGTGTGTGTGTTACTGTAGATTGAACCCAAGAGCGTTCTGCCACTGAGCTACACTCCTACCCTATTTTATTTTGAAACATGGTCTCGCTAACTGGCTCTGGCCCTGAATCTGCAATCCTCCTGTCTCAGCCTCCCAAGTTCTGGGATTACAGGCTTGTGCCACTGCACCATTTTAAGATTTTTGAGTTTGTCTTCCAGTTTTGTTCCCTCCCTCCCTCCTTCCCTTCCCTACTGGGAATTCAACCTCCAACCCTATTTTTTTTTTCCTTTTGAAACAGGGTCTCGCTAGGTTACCATGTGCTGCCTGCAATCCTCCTGTCTCAGCCTCCCAAGTACTGGGATTACAGGTATGTGCTGCTGTACCAGGCTATTTTTTGAATTCCCCATTTCTATTTAATTAATATACTTACAGTATATTATGTACTTTTGGGGGGGGCAGTGCTGGGAATTTAATCCAAGGGCATTCTACCACTGAACTACATCCTCAGCCCCCACCCCCTTTGGTACTAGAGATTTTGTGTGGGGGGACTACTGGGGGTTGAGCCCAGGGGTATTCTACTTCTGAGCTACACTCCCAGCCCTATTTTATTTTATTTATTTACTTTTTTGTGGTACTGGGGATTGAACCCAGAGGCATTCTACCTCTAAGCTACACTCTCAGCCCTGTTTTATTTTTATTTTGAAACAGGGTCTTGCTAGGTTGCTGAGAGTCTACTTGCTGAGGTTGTCCTCAAACCTGTGATCTTTTTCTCTCAGCCTCCCAAGTCCTGGGATTATAGGTGTGTGCCACCATGCCTGGCTTATTTTTAATTTTGAGACAGGATCTTGCTAAGTTACTTTACTATGGGCTGGCCTGGAACCTGAGATCCTCCTGTCTCAGCCTCCCAAGTATTGGTATTATATGTGTAACATTGTTCCTACTTGGTTTTTCAGTTTTAGACATTACCTATTGACTCCCCAATATGAAAATGAAGATTTAGATCTTGTTCCTATTAAAGTTATATATAATTTCTAGTTATGTTGTTAATTTACCCCTTCATGGTTATGCTGCAGTTTGATTAGATCAGCGATCAGTGTTTATGTTACTATGTGTATGTAAACACTCTTCACAGCTGAGCCATGTAGTATATATGCTGTGATTATTTTTCCTTTCCCACATAATCATTTTATTTTGTTTTGTTGTTGTTGTTGGGGGGGTGTACTAGGGATTGAACCCAGGGCCTGACACATGCTTGGCAGGAGCTTTACTGGTGAGTTACATCACTAGTCAGTTTTATTTTATATCTTGAGACAGGATCTCACTCCGTTGCCCAGGCTGGCCTCAAACTTGCAAACTTCCTGCTTCAGCCTCCCAACTAGCTGGGATTATAGGCATGCACCACCAAGCCAGCTCATCTGGTTTTCTAGAGTTAATAGTTGTTACTTTTTTGTTTAGTTTTCTTTTTAGTAATTCAAGCCCAGATTTTGCTTGAGTTGTCTAAGTTTCTCAAGATTTCAATTGCAAGTCATGCATGGTGGGGCACTCCTGTAATCTCAGCTTCTCAGGAGGCTGAGGCATGAGGATTGCTTGAGCCCTGGAGTTCAAGGCCAGCCTGAGCAACGGATCCAGACCCTGTGTTAAAAAATATATTTTTTAATTACATCAAATATTTTGTGAATTTATCTTCCTGAAGAAGTCCTTCCTAGAGCCTTTGACCTGTTCTGACCTGGACTCTACCTTCTCAGGGGTCAGCTATCATGCGGGGATCTTCCTTCACCGCTATCCTGTTGATTACCTCAGCTTCTTGCCTCTGTGAATCCCCTATTCCATGACCCTTCTTGGCCACCCCATGTTGAGGTGCAGCACACCCTCTCATAGCTTGCTTATAAAGGGTAGATGGAAGGGAATATGTTTAGACTTTGATTATCTGAAAATACCTTTAATCTGTCATTGTGATGGATTGGTTGACCACGTATAGAATTCTGTAGAATGTTCTATTGCTTTTCAGATTCTAAAGTTCCTGTTGACATGTCAAGCCTTTCTGCTCCTGATGTTACTGGTGGTTTTGTTTTGCCTCCCCTCCTCCGTTTTTGGAAGCTGGAGCCTTTGTTCACAGAATTCTGAAATTTCAGAATGACGCACTCTGGTGCCGATCTGTTTTCATCTGTGGTACAGAGTAGTTGGAGGATCTTTCAATCTAGAAACTCATATATTTTGTCCTGGAAACTTCTGAAATTATTTTGTTTTCTTTCTCCCCTCTGTTTTCTGTTTCTTCTTTCTCTGAGGCCTTTCATTTGGTATTAGACTGTTCCTATGATTCTCTCCTTTTTCCTCTTCAATTTTTCATCCCTCCACACACAATTCTTCCTTCCTTCCTTCTTTCCCTCCCTCCCTTCTTTCCCTCCCTCCCTCCCTTCCTACCTACCTACCTTCCTTCCTTCCTTCCTTCCTTCCCTTTTTTTTTGTAGTACTGGGGATTGAGCCCAGAAGCATTCTACCTTTGAGCTTCACCCCCAGCCCTATTTTATTTTTATTTTGAAACAGGGTCTCACTTGGTTGATGAGAGTCTCACTACTTGCTGAGACTGTCCTTGAACCCGTGATCCCCCTATCTCAGCCTCCCAAGTACTGGGATTACAGGTGTATACCATCACGCCCACTTCTACACACAATTTCTAAGACATTTCCTCAGCTTTCAAATCCTCGTATTGAAGTTTTTTTCTATTGTATTTTGATTTTATTTCTTTGAGGATATACATGATATATATTTTCTGAAGTGTCTTAACTGCATACTGTTTCCTTCAAGCTGCTTCCCTGCCCCCCCCTTTTTTTGGCGGTACTAGGGATTGAACCAAGGGGCATTCTACCTCTGAGCTACACCCCCAGCCCTATTTTTTATTCTTTATTTTGAAACAGGGTCTCACTAAGTTGCGGAGGGCCTCACTAAGTAGCTGAGGCTGGCCATGAACCCGGATCCTCTGGTCTCAGCCTCCCAAGTACTGGGATTACAAGTGTGCCCCACCATGCCCGGCCCTGCCCTCTTTTTTTTTGTGGTAGTGGGGATGGGGATTGAACCCAGGGGCACTCTACCACTGAGCTATACCCCCCAGACCTTTTTATTTTTTATTTTAAAACAGGGTCTCACTAAGTTACTGAGGCTGGCCTTGAACTTGGATCCTCTTATCTCAGCCTCCCAGGTACTGGGATTACAGTTGTGCACCACCACGCCTTTCTTCCCTTTTGCTTTAATCCCAGTATAACACGTTAGATATTTTCCTTAGATATTTGGTGATCCTTTGCTCTCTCTGTTGATTTTTAAGAGTAGAGTACCAAAAAGGTGATTAGGAGCATTTTATGTTTGGATGGGGCTTTTTGTCTGCGGTTTCCATTGTCAAGAGATCTAGCTGACCATTTTGGGGGAAGCTTGAGTGTCAGTAACTTCAGGTCTTTGCTTTTTATGGCATATCACAAGAGTGTTTCTAGTTTCCTGTCTGGCTGCCCACATGCTAGGAGGTGAGTAAGCCGGGGATCTCAGCATTCAATCTGTAAACTTCAATTTATTCTCCCTGGGTTTTTTTTCTTTTTCTTTTTTGCCCCTGTGGTACTGGGAATTGAATCCAAGGCCTTGCACTTGTTGGCAAACACTGTACCACTGAGCTACACTCCTACCACTACTCCCTGTTTTTGATCTAATGCCTTTGCCTCTACTGTTTCTGGTACCCCCTCTCCAGAGGTTGTTTGTTATGGTTTAGATATGAAGTATCCCCCAAAGACTCAGATGTTGAAAGCTTTGTCCCCAGTGTAGCATTGTTCAGAGGTGGGGCTCGTGGGAAGTGATTGGGTCACGAGGGCTTGGACCTCATCAGTGGATAATCCATTGGTGGATTAATAACGATGGCATTAGCGGGGGTGGGAACTAGGAAGCACAACTGACAACACCAAGTGTTGGCAAGGGCGCAGAGCACCTGGGACTTTCATAGATTGCTCAGGTACTGGGGACCGAACCCAGAGACATGTCTACCTGTGAGTTATACCCTCAGCCCTTTTTTATTTTTAATTTTGAAACAGTGTCTCACTAAGTACTGAGGCTGGCCTGGAACCTGTGATCCTCCTGTTTCAGCCTTCCAAGTATACAGGCATACACCATCATCCCAGCTTAGTACAGCCAGTTTTTTTTTTTTTTTTTGCGGTACCAGGGATTGAACCCAGGGGCGTTCTACCTCTGAGCTACACCCCCGGCCCTATTTTTTATCCTTTATTTTGAAAACGGGTCTCACTAAGTTGCGGAGGGCCTCACTAAGTAGCTGAGGCTGGCCGTGAACCCGGATCCTCCGGTCTCAGCCTCCCAAAGTACTGGGATTACAAGCGTGCGCCACCATGCCCGGCTAGTACAGCCATTTTGAAAAAATAGTTTCAAAGTCTTTTTTATATTGTTTAACATATATTTTCCATATAATCCCGATCTAGAAGTCCCATGCTTGGATCTTTCTACAGAAATGAACACATACGTTCCCACAAAGACTGTACATTCATGTTTATAGCAGCATTATTTATAATCAGCAAAACTGGAAAGAGTCCAAATGTCCTTCAAACAAACTGGGCAAATGGATAAACAAATTGTGGTACATTACTCAGCAGTAAAAAGGAATAAATCATAATGGTATTATGCTAAGTGAAAGATGGCAGTCTCAAATGGTTATATGCTTCAAAATTCCATTTATATGACATTCTGGAAAAGATAAAATGATCAGGACAGAGAACAGATCAGTAGCTACCATGGGTTGGGTTAGGGAAGGGTTTGACTACAGAGGCAGACCAGCTTTCTTCTTTGTCTCCCATGAGTTTCCATTTTCCTCTGTAGAATTCTCATTTCCTTGGCGTGTTTCCTACCTGTTTTTTATTGTTCTCGCTGTTGAACCCTTCAGCTTGGCTTGATTGTGCACGTTTTGCTTGGATCGAGGGATGGGGTACAAATAGCTGTGTGTTTATTCCCAGATAACTGGGAATATTTTTTATGATAATGTATACATGATACAGTACTTCTAAGGATAGAGGAATGGGCTCCATCAACCTATGGTGTCATTTTTACTTGAAATATATATCTTTGGTACTAAAAACCTTAACCCAGAAGAGAATAATAGATTACATAGAGCTTCTAGATTTTGATGTGGGTTAGAACTGAAAAATGAGATGTCTTTAAATTCTTTTTCCCTCTCTCTCTGATAAGTGATATAATGTGGTTTGGACACTCAGAGATTCCTGAGATTCCAGGTTCTGGTTGATGATTTACTGCAAAATTGCTTATAAATTGAAGTAGAAAATGTTTTGCAGACCTGGCAGCTTTCTGGCTTCACACCCATTTGTCACCCAGCATTTCCCTTTGTGTATAGAACAAGAATTAATTAGGCTGCACTGCAGGAAAAGTTTATGGCTATAATTTATATAGGATGAATTTCTTTTTAAAGAGACAGCATTGTTTTGTTACACCTATATACATCTAAGTGTGTATATATAAAGTGGTTTTTTCCCCCTTCAAACAGTGTCTGTAAGCTTCTGGAGTAAACACTCATTTTTCTGCTTAATGCAAAATGGTGGTGGAATAGATGCTTTTATGGTGATTGCTTTCTGATTAAACTGCTGGGTTTTTGTTCTGTGTTTTTAATTCATTGTGTACTAGGTAGAGCACTCAGGTGTAGGTTTGCATTTTAGACTTTGGTCAGACTTGTCTGATTTCCAGAGCTTTGTATTCTTTTGGTCTCTTGGAAGACTTGGGATTCTGTCTTTCTTAGGGTCTTGCTCATTCAATTAATGTTTTCATAATCAATGCAAGTCAGAACTTGCAATTTGTTCCTGATTTGCACATTAAAGAGCTCCATTAATTAAGAATCCTGGTGTTTGGCATGTTCCCGCAGGATCTGTGCATTATTTACATGGTAAAAGTGCAAGGTGCAAGTTTCTCAGTTGTAGTGGAAATTGCAGTTAATCCTGCCTATTCTTTCTTCTTTTTTTCCTTTTTGCTTGTGAATAACGATTATTTCACAACTCATTGAAACTCCTTAGGGATACATTGTACTAAAATAGGAACAAATGATCCAAATGAGGGGGCGATGGTTAAAAGAGTAGAAAGTAAATCCTTTGTTAAAGAAAAAATAATTTCCTAGAAGACATATAGAATTTATGTGTTTGGATTTTCATTGCTTCTCTCACTTGGCTAAATGTAGAAGGTGTGAGAGTGTCAGATTGTAATTCTGTTTACTCTGACTTTGCAGCTTCCCCCCAGTAGTAGTTGAACTTTGTGTGTGTGTGTGATGCAAGGGCCTCACACATGGCAGGCAAGCACTAACCCATTGAGCCACACACTCAGCCCTGTACTGAAGTTTGAAGTTGCCTTTTGTAACTCATGACCCCAGAAATGGAGCCAAACACAGCCATGTGCTCATGTCAGTTGAGCTTCTTCATGAAATCACTTTTCAAGAGTGTTTGGGTTCTTTCTGTCTTTTGGAAGCCTTGGTCTGTTCCAGTAGCAGTCTCCATCTTGATATGAAAGATGGTGTAAAAAGCAGTTGGAAAGGAGAAATCAGATCACTAGTTCAACAGGTTCCGCTTTTCTAGTTTTATCATGACTGATGCTTACCTACTTGTAATATAGCTTCCTAATGCTAGAAACACCTGTCCCTAAAAATACCATGAGAAGCGAAGCATGGTGGCACACGCTTGTAATCCTAGTACTTGGGAGGCTGATACAGGAGGATCACAGGTTTGTATCTAGCCTCTGCAATTTAGGGAGACCATTTCAAAAAATAAAGTAGGGCCGGGCGTGGTGGCGCACGCTTGTAATCCCAGTACTTGGGAGGCGGAGACCGGAGGATCTGGGTTCATGGCCAGCCTCAGCTACTTAGTGAGACCCTCCGCAACTTCGTGAGACCCTGTTTCAAAATAAAGTATAAAAAATAGGGCCGGGGGTGTAGCTCGGAGGTAGAACGCCTCTGGATTCAGTCCCTGGTACTGCAATAAATAAATAAATAAATAAATTAAATAAATAAATAAATAAATAAATAAATAAATAAAGTAGGGCTGGAGGTGTGACTCAGAGGTAAAATGCCCCTGGGTTCAATCCCCAGTACCTCCCTCCCACACACACACACAAAAGAGAAACTCCAAAGCATTTTCCAAAAAGATAGAGACTCTGTGTGTGTGTGTGGGGGGGTAAGTATTGGGGATTGAACCCAGGGGTGTTCTACCACTGAGTCATAACCCCAGCCTTATTATTATTTTTTTTAAATTTTGAAACAGGGTCTTACTAAATTACCACATGTCGGCCTTGAACCGGTGAGCCTCCCAAGTACCCGGACTACAGGTGGCCACGCCTGGCTTTCTTTGTTAATTTTTAATGCCTTTCATGTAATATTGATTGCCTTGCTTTGTCTTCAGTCTCAAATAACTGTTCCTATTTTTCTTAGGCCTCTGGAAAAATCTGAAATGCTGCTCTTTTGAGAATAATCCTTATTGGCTATTCCTATTCTTTCATACAAGCAAAAGTGTTTATAGTTAGAGAAGCTCTTCAGTCTTAAAAGATTCTCATATCTCAGAGATGGTGCTTAATATGTGCCACAGACATGTCAGTCACAGTGCCGGTGAGCGGGTGGGCAGACATTCTAACTCGGATCATTAGAAAGCATTGCTGGTGTTCTCAGCAAGACTTGGAGATAGAAGAACATGAGTGGGAGGAAATCAAATATGAAATTTTGAGGATAGGGATTATCCACTTACTTCTATCTTGGTGTTTTTATTTTGCAAGTACAATGTTAGATGCCAATATATCCTAAAAATCACAAAAATAGCACCTGTTTGTTCATCCTACACTGGGCTAGGTCTGTACAGAAGGAGGATTTAATTCTCATAGCAGTCAGGAAACAGGCACCAATGACTGTGTTGTATAGATGAGGAAATCCAAGGCATAGGAGCTTGTTTAAGGTCGCCCTGTTGGTCAGAGGCAAAGCCAGCACAGAGACCGCGGTCTTGGCCACGCTGCCCGTCACCATGCATATAGTTAACTCTCTCATCTGAAGGTTTTCCCTCTTCAAAGAAAATATGAGGGAATATAGATATGGGATAAGTGCTAAAGCTTAAAGGAATGAAGACAGGAGAAATATGGAGATGGATTTTGTTGTAGGACAGAAGGCGTAGATCTTAAGTAGTAGATGTGTCCTTCAATTTTTTGAAAGATGATGTTTTCTACGCACTGTATTTTCAATAAGAGAGCTACAAAGGTCCTTAGGAGATCAGCTGATGTCGCTCTTCTGTAGGCAGGTTAAGACTTTTTTAGGTGATAAATAGGTGTTTTTTCTTATATAATACATCTTTATTGCATAAAATTTGGAAAAAATCATGCAAAATTAGGAAATAATCTCCCCTAATTCTAGCAGCTAAGAGTTAAGTACTTTTGGCCAGGTGTGGTGGCACACACCTGTAATCCCAGTTCTTGGGAGGCTGAGACAGTAGAATTGTAGGTTTGAGGCCAGCCTTAGCAATTTGACAAGACTCTCAGCAACTTAGTGAGACCCTGTTTCAAAATTTAAAAAAAGGGCTGGGGAGGGGGTTAGCTCAGAAGTAAAATGCCCCTGGGTTCAGTCCTCAGTACCATAAAAAAAAGTTAAGTTTTTTGTTTTGTTTTTTTCCCCATGGTGCTATGTATTGAACTCAGGACATTCTACCTCTAAGCTACACCTGCCCAGCCCTGTTTGTTTTTTATTTGGAAACAGGGTCTTGCTCAGTTGCTGAGAGCCTCACTAAGTTGCTGAGGCTGGCTTTGAACCTGCCATCCTCCTATCCCTCCTGTCTCAGCCTCCCAAGTACTGGGATTACAAGCATGTGCTACCATGTCTGACTTAAGTATTTTTAATACCTGGGTATGTGGTATATATTTGTTATAGTTTTTTTCTCTCTGTGAATGTTAGTAAAAATAAGAATGGGACCATATTCTGTATTGCTTTGTAATTAGATTTTTTTCCTACTTAACAGAGGTCATGAATATTTTCCATGTCAATTATTGTTCTACGGTATTATTATTATTATCATTATTATTATTAGTGGTACTAGGGAATGAACCCAGGGGCATTCTACCTCTGAGCTGCACACCCAGCCCTATTTTATTTTTTTATTTTGAAACAGGGTCTCATTAAGTTGCTGAAGACCTAAGTTGTTGAGGCTCGCCTCAAACCTGCGATCCTCCTGTCTCAGCCTCCCAAGTGCTAGGATTACAGGTATATGTCACCATGCCTGGCTACAGTATTATTTTTAATGGCAATATAAGCTTTCCATCATGTGGGTAGTTTAACCAATTCTTTTCTTTTCTTTTTGTGTATGTGTGTGCTGAGGATTGAACCCAGGGGCATTCTACCTCTGAGCTAAATCCCCAGCTCTTTTTATTTATTTATTTTGAAATTTTGAAACAGGGTCTTGCTAAATTGCTGAGGCTGGCCTCAAACCTGTGATCCTCCTGTCTCAGCCTCCTAAATATTAGAATTACAGGCATGCACCACCATACCTGGCTTAACCTATTCTTTATTGTTGGACATTTAGATTGTTTCCAGGTTTTCATTTTTATAAATAACATGATAAACATCATTGTTACTAAGTCTTTACTTATATCCATGATATTTATGTTATATAACATGACCTAGAGCCAGGCGTGGTAGCTCATACTTGTAATCCCAGTACTTGGGAGCCTGAGACAGGAGGATCACAGGTTTGAGGATAGCCTCAGCAAATAGTGAGACTCTTCTCAACCTAATGAGACCCTGTTTCAAAATAAAAATAAAACGGGCTGGGGTGTAGCTTGGAGGTAGAATGCCCCTGGGTTTAATCCCCAGTACAAAAAAAAAAAGACCATCTAGATGTGGAATTAGTATATTTTTCAAGGATATGCACAATTTTAAGACTTTTGATCTCTATCACCAAGTTACCCTCCAGAAAAGTTGTATGAGTTTATATTCTCACCTTCTTTATATGAATGTCGGTTTCCCTTATCCTTATGAATACTGAGTATTATAATTTTGTTTTACCATTGTCACTTTGATAGATGGAAAATAGGGCCTGCTTATTTTAATTTACATTTCTTTTAATTTATGTTTCCAAATGTTTAATGAGGATAAACATTTTCTCCCTTATATTTGTTGGTCCTTATTTCTTTTGTGAATAAAACAAAAACTTTAACTAGTTATAGGGATGGATGATCTCCTTGTCAATCGACCTTATGACCACCTCTGAATCTCCTAGTTGAATTTTAATCTGTTTCTTCTTGTTTGACTCTCTGTTGATAGAATTACTTCTACCTCAGAAGACCTCTTTATATTCTTGAAGATCTTTATTTAATCTTAATTGCCTTTTTTGCAGGGGGGTACGGGGATGGAACCTGGGAGTACCCTACCTCTCAGCTATACCCCAGCCCTATTTTATTTTTTATTTTGAAACAGGGCCTCACTGAGTTGCTAAGGCTGGCCTTAAACCTGTGATCCTCCTGTCTTAGCCTCCCAAGTACTGGGATTACAGGCATGCACCATATTCAGTTTACCTTTTCTTTCTTAAAAAATATTTTGCAGGCCGGGCGTGGTGGCGCACGCTTGTTATCCCAGTACTTTGGGAGGTGGATACCGGAGGATCCAGGTTCGCGGCCAGCCTCAGCTCGCTCGCTCGCTCTCTCTCTCTCTCTCTCTCTCTCTACACTTAGTGAGGCCTCCGCAACTTCGTGAGACCCGGTTTCAAAATAAAGTATAAAAAAATAGGGCCAGGGGTGTAGTGCGGAGGTAGAACGCCCCTGGGTTCAATCTCTGGTACCGCGCAAAAAAAAAAAAAATTTTTTGCAGCCGAGCATGGTGGCGTGCGCTTGTAATCCCAGTACTTGGGAGGTGGAGACCAGAGGATCCGGGTTCATGGCCAGCCTCAGCTA
>PVJS01047481.1:0-15432 GCA_004027185.1 Glis glis
GGGGGGGGGGGGGGGGGGGGGGGGGGGGGGGGGGGGCGGGGGGGAGGGACACCAAGAGCTGTGTGCATGTATGTTAACACCAAACTGATACTCATTGTGAAGTGAGACTACAATGCACCAATAAAAACATAAAAAAAGATAAATCTTTTGTTTTAATTACAATTTAAAATGCAACAAATTATTTCGTTAGTCTGAAACCATAATCAAAATGACTTGAAATGTGAAAAAGTATGTAAAATACATCTATGTTATTTGAAAAGTTGTTCCAGAATATAACTACACTGATAATTTAAAAAAAAAATAAAAATAAATAAATCAGAATTCATAAATTAGACAAAAGGTGTGTGATAAATAAGAGAATATATCTTTAGGTCTATTTAACTAGTTAAACAAAACTTGAAAGAATAGAACAATCTGGGATTTAAAAATGTAGAAAAAATTCTGTGTTTTGAACAAATTTGTAATTTATAGAAGAGTTGTAATGGAAAAGGAAATAAGGATGGGGACAAGGCATAAACAGCATATTTTTGCCAAAAAATGTACTTTATTTAATGAGCACACATAATACAAAACAGTATTTCCTAAACATTAATCATAGATCAGTGTTGACCCACAACAAAAGACCAAGGACTCGAAAAAAAATAGGAAATTTTAAATTGGCTAGCTGTGCCTGAGTAGGAAATGAATTGACATAACTTTGAGATGATTCTACCTAATATACTACAGTGAAAATATTTCTCCTTTTGTGAATTTTTATATATTAATTCTATTTGTTGCTTATACATTATGCAGGTTATCTCATATGTAAGTTCTTTCTTAGAAAAAAATTCAATATTTGTACCTGTAATTTTTTTTCTGAAAGTTTTCTATTTTATAAAATCTCAGAGTCAGAGAACTTTTTACTTAAAATCTTTTCTTGAAAATACATACCATTTTCTCTTGTAAGTTACCTTCTTCACATCACAAGAAATTGATAAAAAGAAGGAAAAATTTGTGGAAGTAATTTGCCTCAGAATAAGTTTTTCTGTGTTCCTTAAGGTGAAGGATAATGACCCTAAAAAGTATTTGAAGACTAAAAAGTCACAAGAATGTTAATAGAAGGAAAGAAAGCAAAGATGTAATAAGCTGCTTTAGGGATCACCTTTCTTGATATCATTCCTGGCAGGCCTCTGTAGTCCTTAATATTTCTTTTTACAATGTTAATAGAAATATGAATCAGAATAATAGTCTTTAATTAGACCACAAAATGGTGAGTGTAGGCAAGATAAAATCAATGTGTATCAGTGCTTCCTTTTTCTTAAATAATTGTTCTAGACACATTCAGTCATATATAGCCATGTTTCTTTTTTGTGTGGTAATGGAGATTGAACCCAGAGGCATTCTATCTTCGAGTTACACCCTCAACCCGATTTTATTTCTTATTTGGAAACAGGGTCTCACTACGTTGATGAGTCTCACTACTTGCTGAGGCTGTCCTCGAACCTGCAATCCTCCTGTCTCAGCCTCCCAAGTACTGGGATTACAAGCATGTGCCACCATGCCTCGCCATATTTATATGTTTCTAAGGAAATTTGCATAACGTATTGAGACAAAGAAACTGCTAACAATATGATTAAGTTAATCAGAATATTACGTAGTTATTTGGTGTATTGAGTGATGAATTTGACTTAATATGGACAAGATTTAACTCAAATATATAAATTGCAACTGAAACTGTAAATTTCTTTCCATTTTATTTAATTATACATTGGATATAGTATTTTTCTAATATAGAAGCAGTACATCACAGTGTTAAGAAGTCATGATATGGTTTTAAAGTCTCCAGATTTATATTCTGAATCCAAAATTTGATAGACGAATGAACTCTAGCAAATGTTTATTTCTTTCCATTTCTATTTTTCATGTACGGAGTGGAGATTATGACAGTATACTTCATATAAGTGTTGTGATGGTGATAGATGTAAAATACTAAGAATAATGAATGTCTGGCTCTCCTTAAGTCTTCAGGATACATAAGTGATTTTTATTGTTATAATAAGCATCATATTTTATAGACATTTGACTTCCCTTAGGGAAATTACAGAAAGAAGAATTGTCAAAATATGTTTTAGAAAAAAATGTTTTTGGTACTGAAGATTGAACCCAGGGTATTTCTACCTCCAAGCTACATTCCCAGAATGTCTTTTTTTTTTTTTTTTTGAAACAGGATCTTGCTAAGTTGCTGAGAGCCTTGCTAAATTACTGAGACTGGCCTCAAACCTGCAATACACCTGTTTCAGCGTCTCAAGTACTGGGATTATAGGCGTGCCACCACATCCAGTTTAGAAAAACAATTTTTAAAAAATATCTTAGTAATCATCCAATCTAGTGATTAAATGTTCAGGTTTCCATTGTTTACATGAAATATTTGGGATCATGCAAAGGCAGAAAGAGATCCATGATTTTCTTTACTCAGATTTAGGTCTATGCTATCAGCACTAGAAAGGAGACATCTGAAATTTGTGTGCTCCTGGGAAGGATGCTGACCACTCCTTTGGCCCGTGACTCACAGGTTCACCATTCTTATCTCCTCAAGACAAGTAGGGCTGATGACAGTATGCCCTTTATCTCTAGGCATAACTGTCACAAGGAACAGGACAGGCACACAGGTTTTATGTCCTCTCTTCATGTCATCATCCCACCATATTCCTCATTACCAGCGTCCTTCCATTTGTCCTCTGGAGCTTGGGGTGTATCATCAGCCTTTATATACTGAAACTCTTTGAACATTCCCAGCCCTTGCTCAGAAACTCATTTTTCTCCAACAGATAACTCTCTCTCCCCACAGCTCTCACAGATGACTATTTCTTTTTTCTCATACGGTTTGAATCTCTAGGACAGGAGATGGCCTCCCCAGGATGGTGCTTCAAGATCATTCTCTATATCTCTTCCCTTTAACTTTCCATCTAGAATCTCAATGAATCAGATTCATCACTCCTCTTCACAGTATTATATTAATAAAATCTTAGCAATGTTTTGCTTATTCGACAATATTGTTTTAACCTAACTTTCCTATTGTTCTCTTTCATATAATCTTGACTCCAACCAATACAAACTACTTATGCATACATTTTCAGTCATCAAGTTTTTGCAGACACTTTTTATAACCAAAAATATAGCCAATTCTTGGTGTGATCACTCATTCAGTGAATTTTTATCAACTTGCTTTCGTGGAAAGCAGAATGGCAATTCTGACTAGAATAAGGCGAAGAAAAAAACTATGTAGTATAAGGGAAAGCTCCCTAACGAATTCATCAGAGTCAGGGAATGGGTTTAGATGCTCTCCTGGTTAAAAAATGGTGAACATTTATTCTAAACAAACTAAGAATATGGGCACAGCAGAGGGTATTGGACATTCAGGAGACCATCACACATAAAGATCATGATAATTCAAATCATTTAAACTGAGGAAGGAATGCAGACATGTATCTTGAAAAAATAGGAGAGGATTAACCAAAAAATAGTCTTATATAATATGCTAATGATACTTACTGTTAGACCTATTGAGCCATATAGCAACTGATTCAGAATGATTTTGAATATGACCTTACTTTGATAGCAATGTGTAAGATTAAAGCTACTTAACAGGTAAAATGAGTCAAGATACTTTGCAGTAACCTGGATGAAAAAGCATAGTGTCTTAAAATTTATAATTTAGAAATGGGATGTTATATAAAGAAAATACAAGAGGTAGGTCAGTCTTGATGTATTCGTAATGAGGATCATGAAGAAAACTGTAATTTGGGGACTGGGGGTATGTGATGCTATTCACTATGAGAACAAAAGAGGAGGAAACTATTTTGATTAGAGAAGATAATAAGATTATCTAGTGGGAGTGCATGGGAAAAGAAGAGGGAATGACAGAAAAATCAGACTTTTCTATGAGAAAAATTGAAGAAAAAAATCAATAACATACATTCAAAAAGTAATTTTCCAGTATCTGTTACTATACTCTGACCTGAGATCATTGTGATAAGCAAATCAAATGAGAAGATCTCTGGACACAGCTGGAAAGACACACTTAATTTGAGATGTGGATTCTTTCTTTACCCCCTTAAGTTAGGAAATTTAACATAGTGTTAAGCTTCAAAGGATGGAGACAAGACAAAGCTAAAAATACAGGAGAAATGAGAAATAATAAAGGTGTAAAGTTGTTGTCCTGAAGGTCCCATATGGGTGGAGTCAGGGTACCAAGAACAAAACTGGATGTATTGTGTTTGAAAAATAGAACAGATAGATGCTGGTTATGTCATATTGCATTCTGTTTCTAAATATATTAGGATAAAGTACCCATGTGGCCTCGTTTTTTTTTTTTTAAATGAAAGGTCAAGTTCTGAGAGAGATGAGGGGTGAGTTTCCATGGGATTCAGTTTTAACTGTAATGGCTCTAACCTTCAATATTGGTGCTTAGCATCCTGGATGATGCAGGTTTGGGGTTGGATGTATTTGCATGCGGGTGCTAGGCGGGGAGTTATGGGTGTGAGCCACGAAGCAGAAAGGGCACAGTTAGCTGGGAGATGAAGGAGTCGTTTCAATGTCAATAAGCTGTATTTTGCCATGATTGTTTATGAGATGATGGCATACGATTGTTTTCAAAAAATGATACATTGGCGTAAAGGAAATTTCCATGTAGGACCTGAAGTTGCATGATCTTTACTTCAGGTGGCAATGTGAAAAGTTAAACAAATGATTTCACCAAAAGAAGAATATGTTGGGTACTGAAGTGGAAGATCCATAATGTCAGCCTGCAGTCAATGTGAAGCCCTCTGCTGGAACTATTCTCTTCCCTGAGTTCTGTGCGTGTGTGTGTGTGTGTGTGTGTGTGTGTGTGTGTGTGTGTGTTACTGGAGATTGAACTCAGGGACATTCTGCCTCTGAGCTACACTCCCTAGGCTGAGACAGGAGGATCGAAGGTTTGTGGCCAGCCTCAGCAACTTAGTGATGGCCTCAGCTCCTTACTGAGACCCTGTTTCAAAATAAAAAATAAAAAATAAAAAAAGAGCTGGGGTTATATCTCAGTGGGAGAATGCCTCTGGGTTCAATCTCCAATACCACTAAAAATGTTTTTATTTTCATGAAACAATTGCACATATTTAGTTAGATTTTTCACAGGTATTTCTTTTTTGTATCTATCATAAATGCATTTAGTAATTTACTAAGTACTAAATGTGTAATAATTTAGTAATTTACTAAATAATATACATCTGAGGTAATTGTTTCCAATACATAATGATAGATAGACACATGTCTTTATCCAAAATAGTGCTGTATTTCTTATTATTAGTCGAAGATTCTACTTTCTATGAATACTGTTAAACCATCTAGAAGTGATTAATCTTTTCTTTCACCTTCTGTCTTCTTTTTATTTCTTTTCTGGCATTACTATGATATACAATGACTTCCATAGAAATAGAGGTGAACATCCTCCTTTTGTTCTACACATGAAAAAATGTGTTTCCAGTACTTATTCATTAGGAGCCTCTCTTTCATATTAATAAAATAACTACTTTGCGCTGGAGGTATAGCTCAGTAGTAGAGTGCTTGTATAGCATGCATGAGGCCTTGGGTCCAATCTCTAGCACCACAAAAATAACTAAGTAACTAAATAAGAGAAAAGAAGATGTCTACCTTTTTTTGGCATTTTAAGATTTTTTAAAAATTTTTCAACCCTGAGAATGAATTTTAAAATTTTTGTGGAAGTATCTATTGATATCATTTTGCTAAAATGATTTTATTTTTTTAAAAAAGTAAGTGAATTGGACTCATCTATTGTCTGATTTAAAAATTTGTTTCATTCCTTATATAAAAATTAGGACTTTTGCAAATTTCTAATCCTATCATGGCTTTCATTGTTCTTATCTGTTGTCTACTTTCAAAGAAGTTTTTTCAAAGTAAAAATTATAGTCAATTTAAACCCAATCTTTAACAACTTGCTAAAGGTAGCTTTTGATAATAAATGTTCATTTTCATGTATATTTCATGTATATTCTCCAATTTTCAGTTGCAATATTTCATGTGTTTATTTGTTCAAACATGTTATTTGTGCTGTTCCAATCATGTGTACCCTTATTGATTTTGATCGGCTTGTTCAATTAATTATCTTGAAATATGTGCTAAAATCTCTCATAACAAGGGTGCTTTGTCAGTTTCTCTTTGGAGTTCTATTTTTATGTTATAAAGGCTATGATAAGTTCATAAGAGTGGAGATTTTTATAGTCCCTGGTGAATTCTACTTGTTACCAGTATGAGCTAAATTTGGTTATTTCTAAAAATGCTTTTGGCTGCAAAGTCTAATTTATCTGATTACTGCGAATACTTCATCTCTCTTGGGGAAATTTCCTGTTACATCTTTTTACCATTCATTCTTTTCCCAACTTTCCACACTTTAATGTTTGATAGTATCTGCTGTATAGAGTACACGTAGAAGATCTTAAAAACTGTAGGTAAGACTTCTGTCTATTCTATGTCCAGGTACCCCAAGCTGGGAGGAGCAGTTGGTAAGGTTGGGCAGGTGCAAGGCAGAGAGAACTGCGTGGTGGAAACAGGCTGATTTTGAAGACATAAGGAATATGACTTATAAGCTACACATGTGATTACTCCCTGCTGGATGGAGTAGAGGTGGCACAAGCCAGACCTACCGATGATGATACTCAGGTACTCAAGGGCTATGATTCCCATTAAAATGAGGGAAATGGAAATACACAGACACTCATGGACTATTAACAACTTTCTCATTTATCCACAATTAAAAAACAGTTTCAATTACTCATCACCAGCATACCCTGGCTAGTTGTGGATGACAACCTTCAGTCTAAACTCTTCATCTGCACTTCGTTCTTTGCAGCCTCAAAATATAAAGCCCAAGTCTGATGTGCTACAGCCACTCTCCCCAGTAACTCCTGTCTATACTGATGTTACGGTGAGAAGCCTTTAGTGTTAGTGTGTGTGTGTGTGTGTGTGTGTGTGTGTGTGTGTGTGTGTTTGTGGTACTGGGGACTCAACCTACCCAGAGGAGTTCTACTCAGAGCTATAACCCAAATCCTATTTTATTTTTTATTTGGAAACAGGGTCTCACTAAGTTGCTGAGAGGCTCACTAAGTTGATGATGCTGGCCTTGAACTTGTGATCCTCATGTCTCAGCCTCCTGAGTACTAGGATTACAGGCATACGCCACTATGCCTAGCTAAACCTTCAGCTTTTATTACATCATGCCTTGAGTTTACTTCAAAGCAGCATTTGACTATTCGATCAAAGTGCCTTATATGCTCTGACTCCTCAACAGTTAGAAAGATGCTTATTTCCAGGGAGACATTCTCGAGTCCAAGTACACTGAGACTCCCTTGCAGAAATAAGCCGCCCTCAAGAAGATAATTACCCAGAGAGTGTGTACAAGTAAAACAGAAATCATTTCTTTTGCCTGGTTATGCAGCAGCACCTAATTCTTCTAACAGACGTCTAGATGTCCTTGATTAGTACAAGACTTAGGTCATCTTCAGTAGTGCTAAATGAAACCCTTATTTCCTGGGCAATAGAATTGGAAAGACTTACTCAACCTATTTCAATATCATACAATAGCTCATTTTAGCTCTTTGTTAGAGATAGCTAAAATGAAAAGTTATGAGAAATTGTCATGGCCTAAATTTCTGTTTCATCAAATTTCATAGGTTGAAGCCTGAACTTCCATTGTGACTCTATTTGGAAATAAAGCACTTTAAAGTGATAATTAAGGTTAAAGATAAAGACCTCAGAGTGGGGCCCTAGTCCAATATGCCTGATGTTCTTATAGGACAAGAAAGAAGAGGGAAGGCCTGGTGAGCCAGCCATCTGTAAGCAGACTAGAGTGGTCACAGAAGAAATCAACCCTCCTGACACCTTAATGTTGGACTTCTAGACTCCAAAATTTTTAAAATAAATTCCTGTTTTTTAAGCCACCCAACCTATTATATTTTATTATGGCAGTTATAGACACCTAGTATAAAAACCTAATATTTTCAGAGTGCTAATTAAAAATGTACTACATTATAATTTTTGGGTATCTTTGATGTGTCTCTCTAGGAAGAGTTAGATTGATAGTCCCATACTGTGATGCAGTTTGCATCCATATACATTGTTTTATATTGATCTTCATCTATAAATGAATAAGCCCACATGAAATTGTGCCCTATCGTCTTTAATACTAGACTGGATTACTTTGGAGATTCTCAATTACTTTTCTGATATTGATGAGATTATTTCTCTTGATATCCTTTGAGACTAAAATCCAGAGCTCTAAATGTATACCTAGTGAACAGTGCTCAAATATAAACATTTTTATTTTCTTAGTAAATCTTATTCAGTGGCCAGTGAGTCAAGAAAGAAAGCCGAGGTCATTGGTCTAATAATAGAATTGCTCATGAGATGGAGAAAACTCTCCCAACAAAAGAAATGCATCTTTATGTTGGGGACACAAATCAGTCTAACCAAAAAGTTATTGTATAGCTACCGCCTTTTCTAGGGATGCCCTGTGTGGCTTTTCTTTATTTTTCTGCTATTCCAGCTTTACTGAGGGACTACTGGGCATGATTCCATTATACTTCAATACCAAGCATACTGTTAGATTTGTCAGGTTCAGAATTTTCTTTTATTCTCCTTAATATGCAGCAATATTATCATCCTATGGTTTGGGAACTTCTCACCAGAAGCAACTTTCCTAGCATCATCTCATTGAACTAAAAATGTATACCCTGGGAGTTGCACATGGCATATACTCCTCGTTCAATATGTCCTTTTTTCTACTCCATGTGAACATGTGCCCTCTTGCTAAGTTAATTACTATAAATCAACAACTTTGCAATATTATCCCTAATTTCAAAGTTGCTGGTTGTGTTAGATGCCTGTCCAAGTTATCAAAATATTACAAGCTTTGCCTATTATTACTCATTTTCATTGAGTTTTTTCATTGTTTTGACTGCTGATTTACTGAACTGTCTTCCTTACTATATTCTGAACTCCTGAGAACAATAATTTTGTCATATTTCATGGCTTGACCAATTTAAGATGTGATAAATAGTTTAATTAA
Organism: Glis glis; assembly: GCA_004027185.1. Classification (NCBI taxonomy): domain Eukaryota; kingdom Metazoa; phylum Chordata; class Mammalia; order Rodentia; family Gliridae; genus Glis; species Glis glis. Next base: position 9,098 of record PVJS01047481.1, read on the forward strand.
TTATTAATCCCTTAAATTTTCTAAAGTATTAAAGGATTTGTTAAAAGCAATCACTCTTTAGGAATAACATCATTTTTATGATTAACATGTGGTATACATATAAAATTAACTCAAAATTTGAGGTATCTGAGTTTACATCCCAGCATATGGGATGGGAGGAAAATATGAATAAGGAATATTAAGTAATGCATCTGGAGATGTTATTTATCACTCTCCAAGAGCCCTGCTTGACCTTAGCAATTCCTGTTTTTGTGTAGAAACAATCTGCTTGAAATGTTTTTCTCTAGAATTTTCATTGGAGTAAATAAATGATAGCATTTACTATATAAGTGCTTTAACTGATAGTGTAGACATTGATTTCTCATCAGAAATTTCTTTCTCTCTCTTTCTCTCTCTTTCTCTCTCTCTCTCTCTCTCACTCTTTTCTTATACTTGCCTAGTCTTGACATTTAATAAATATGCTAAGAAAAATTAGGAGATAGTTAACAGGAGAGTTGTATTTTTATATGGGAGGAAATTGTGGTTTACAAAATTAAATTTAGGTATATGAAATGTGAATTAACTCAGAGATAATTGGTTGAAACTCACTTTAACTTCTTTTCCATCAGTCTAACCACTCTCCTTTTTCTAATAGTCCTGAGTTTAGGTAAAATATAATAGTTAATAGCATAGATTGAAAAGAAGTTAGTTTCTCTCTGTAAAAGCTATAGGTAATTTTTAAGCTTCTCCTCTTATAAATGTAATGTTAAAATCTTATGGAAGGACATCTGTTAAGGATTATATCCTAAAACTAATTATAATAACCAATAAAGTTAAAATATAAAGAATAAATATCACATCGATGCTGGAACTCAGGGCATTGTATCCCCTAATGATTATAGACTATGAAGAGCCTCTCTTATACAAAATGTAGAAATAAGCCGGGCGTGGTGGCGCACGCTTGTAATCCCAGTACTTGGGAAGCGGAGACCGGAGGATCCTGGTTTGAGGCCAGCCTCAGCTACTTAGTGAGGCAGTGAGGCCCTCCGTAACTTAGTGAGACCTGGTTTCAAAATAAAGGATAAAAAATAGGGCCGGGGGTGTAGCTCAGAGGTAAAACGCCCCTGGGTTCAATTCCCGGTACCGCAAAAAAAGAAAAATGTAGAAATAAGTGTACTTACATGAAAACTAGGTTTACACATTTTGTTTGATATAAAGCAGTATAGAGAGAAAATACCAGTAAATGTATAAAAAAATATTACCATCACCTAAATTTGGATGGCAAGTGTTAGAAGCCAGAGTAAACCATGGAAAAGATTAGGAGCACCTAATTTTAAACATTGTTACCCACAGTAATTCAAGAACATATAAATATGTATGCCATCTACATATCTGTCCATTTATATGCCTATCTATCTATTTATACATCTATTTACATAGATTGATATAAGTACTGCTGGGACAAATTTATCTGCATTTAATATAATTTAGCATAAATATTATAGAACATGAGACTTCATTTTGATGTGAAGGCTTACTTGATTGATAAATTGAAACAAAGAAATCAATCATAGCCACCATTCCAAATGGTCTTAAAATTTTAGCATGCAGGCTGGGGATATAGTTGAGTGGTTGGGGATATAGTTGAGTGGTAGAGTGCCTGCTTAGCAGGTGTGAGTCCCTAGGTTGGATACCAGCTCATAAAAAAGAAAAAAAAATAAATTAAAACATGAAGACTTACATGAAGAATAAAGATTAGAAGTTGGTCATTAGTGCAACAAGATTTTAAATATTTTTTAAAAATTAAGCAAACATTTCTTCTCCATGTTGTGATTACCAGTGAATCCATTATTTTAAGATTCCTGATAAAATTTATTTATTTCAAATACCCTTTCTTTATAGGATTATAGTAGTGAAAAAAGGTTAACTGATGGAAAAAATATGCTTTAAAGCTAAGTATAGAAAGAAAAAGTGGAGCAAAAATATTGAATTCTATGAAACACTCTGGTAATATGGATTTTTACTCTTTATAATACACACTTGGGGGAAAACAACTTTTTTTAGTTTTTAGTTTTTAGTTTTAAAATCTGCATCATTTCTAGAATAAAATTAACAAAAAAAGATAATTGCAGAAAATAAGAAACAATCTGAAAAAAAAGAATAAGAAATGAGAGTGAGTTACTGGATTATGAAACATCTAAGATTATGTGACTTTGGGTGTATTGATGGTGTTGGCTAATGGAAAGGCAGATTGAAGGGGAAGTCCTGCCCTGAATGTGGGCAGCACTGTTCTGATAGGTGCAGAACCTGGATAAAATGAAGGAGAAAGCCGTGTGAAGGCATAAGTGGTTCTTCTGAGAAAAACGTGTCTGCTCTCGCCTGGGAGATTGGCCTATAGCCCTTTTGCTCCTCAAACTGGACTTTCACCAGCATTTCTCTGGAGAGTTTCCTGGCCTTGCCATCTTGGACTGGGACAGCATTATCCATTGTTCCTGTTCTGAGACTCCAGCTCTTGGACCGCTTGATCAGCTGCTGGCTCCTCCGGCTCTCTGCATGAAGGTGGCCACTTGGGACTATATTACTTTGGACTGTAAACTGATCTAGTAAATTCCCTTTTACTATATACATATCCTGTGGGTTCTATTACTCTAGAGAATCTTGACTAATAAAGGAAGATTAAAATAAAACAAAAAGAAGACTAAACAAATGTTAGAAATAATTTTATCACATCTTTAGAGAAGTCATAAAAGCAGATAATAATATTCTAGAAATTGAAATAACTAATGTGAAAGTCATACTTATAGAATGTATTTCAGAAAGTAAATAAAAAAGTAAAACTGCAGAGATTATTAATAAAAAGTATACAATTATAACTTAGAATGCATGAAAATCCAACATGTAGATAATATTCCTCCCACCTGGGGGCACAGCTCAAATGTAGAGTCCTTGCCTAGTACATACAAGGCCCAGGGTTCAATCCCTGGCACCAACAAACAAACAAAAATTCTCCCATGAGGAAATGAAACTGAATCCTCATAAACATATATAAAAAATGGACTGTGACAATTCTTCATATAGGTTAAATGTTATAGTTGGTATGTATATTAGTAAGGTTTTACTGCATAACAAAAAATCTACTAAACTCAATGGCATAAAAGCCATGATTATCTTGTTAGTTCATGATCCTTTAAGTTGCCTATCCTGCTGTCTTATTGTTCTGTGGATTTTCTGTGTGCCCTTCTCTCTGGGCAAGCTTTGCTGGACTGCAGTTGGCTTTTTTTGTATGTCTATGGCCTGCTAGCTGGTTGACTGGCAGCAGAATGTGTAGGACGTGTTACACACATGTCTATCAACTGGCAAACTCTAATGTAATGTTTGGCTGACTCTTAACTGGGACATTCAGTTACAGTCCAGCAGACAAGTGAAAGGTTGTCCAAAGTGATTTCAGGATTTTAAGTGTAATAGTGTGCATTCCCCAGTGTGCAAGCACTATTCAAATTCTTTTTTCCTCATGTGCTATTGTTCCCTTTGCCAAAACTAGTCACATAGCCAAACAAGATCGGAGAATCTGTGACATCACATTGCAAGTGTGTGGATGGAGGAGGCATAATGTTTGCTTATTGTATATTATACTACTATCACACAGAACAAAAAGTCATACATAAGAGTACTGCTAGAAATAGCTCTTGAAATGCAATGTGTTTGGTTGAATTGGTGCATCACTTTGCATAAACAAATAGCACATTCAATAAGACAAAACAGTTTTCTGGCTGGGTATGGTGGTGCACACCTGTAATCCCAGTACTTGGGAGGCTAAGACAGTAGGATCTCAGGTTCGAAGACAGCCTCGGGAATGTAGCAAGACTCTCAGGAACCTAGTGAGATCTTGTTTGAAAACAAAAAATAAAAATGGCTGGGAGTGTTGCTTGGAGGTAGAATATACCTGGTTTCCACCCTCAGTACCACAAAAACAAAGCAAAACAATAACAACAACAACAAACAAACAAACAAACATGCAGAGAAACAAAAACTGTTTTCCCTCTAATTTAGTAGAATTTTTTTATTGTTTTTATTGTTCCTTGGAGATGAAAGAACTAGTACAAATTGAGGTATCCTAAATTAAAAAAAAAAACTAATATATGTCATGGAACTAAAGAGTCATGCTCAGCAGTTTTAATTATGTACTCCATTGGAGGCAAATGAAAATTGGTATAAAGGAAAAAAGATTTAAGTTATTTCTCTCACTAGGTAACAATTTACAATGAATATAGGCCTTCATACTCTTTCTACTCCTTTCTTACCCCTTTTCTTCATCATTCTCTCTCTCTCTCTCTCTCTCTCTCTCTCTCTCTTTCTGTTACTGTTCTAAGATTGAATAACCAATTTCAAACACTTAAAAGAAAGGCTTAGAAATAGCCTGGAAAAGCATATGAAAAGAATTTCCAGGTGATAGAAATAAGTATTCAGGTAAGAAAAAATATATATTTAGGAAGAAATTCAGATGCACCATATTTTTTGGTGAAATATTAAGACACTGTGACAATCTCTGGGAAATAAAGCATATATTATCTATAAAGTTTTATAGCTATAGCTATAGTGAATGTGTACTATTTTTGCAATTCTTTAATAAAACCTAAATTATCTGAAAATGAAGTAAGAATATTTTCTCGAAGTTGTCAAAATATAACATCTAACAATGACATATTATGTAGAGAAAAACATTCACAAAATATAGTTGGGCCAAATGGTTAAGATGAAGGAATTTCCATTAATATTTTATATGAGTATGAATAAATTAATCAGGAATTATCAGAACAGTTTATATTTGATTTCAGAACAAATTAAATGGGTATAATGTACTATGATTTGGTTATATGTGTAAGTTAAAATACAGACACTGTCATGGAATTTTTAAAATCACAACTTATATAAAGAGCTGACAAATATCACATACAGTAATAATATGATCATTTTCTCAATTTAGATAAATTAGAAAATACAAAGTTTTAATAGAAAAATCTAAAAATGTCTTCTTGAAAATATTTAACATCTATATTTGTGTGTAAGCTATGGTTCAGTCAGAAAAATAAAGGCATTCTAGGTATTTCCAACAAAAGGAATGCTGAACAGGGAACTGTTTACATAGGTAATAAATGATATTAGAAGGTAAATAGTGGTTATTAAACAACTCAGAATAAGAAGAAGCAGCTATCACCTCAAAGGCTAAATGGTGATGGGTTGATATCAATTTCCAGAAGCCAGATGTATGAAATCTGGAACTACAGACACAAAGACTGTTTTCTCGGTCAATAGAGCTCAGAAGTTGAGTTTACCCTCTGGAAAGTAGTACCACATACAAAGCACCAGGAAATAGACCTCAACCTCCTTCTTACCCTTCTTCTTCCAGTCTCTTTCTCATGGCTCTATTCAGCCCATTCTTGTCAGAAGCTAGTGGAAAAAATGTATAGTAAATGAATTGTGCAAGTAAACGGTGAGAATTGATTTGAAAGTAACATTTCAATTACTTCAGTGTTATATTAACATATGTTTATGTACTCAAACATTCTATAGACCCAAAGAATTATCAAACCAAAATATAAGAAAACAAATAAATATAACTGAATTTTGCTCCCAGGTATACACAAATATTTTCCAGTAATAAGAGAAAAATTAAAAAAAAATGAAATAGAATCTGATATCTCAAGTTTTCTCTACCTGAAGAATAGCTCTAGAGTAAAAGTTATAAAATTAATAAACAAATGAATGTTTTGCCTTTGTCAATGAACTTTATACAATTTTAATAGGAACTAGCTAATCTGTGAGCAGGCACTGTGGGTGTTCCTCCTGATCTTCTGGATCACATTATTATTATTATTATTATTATTATCATTATTATTATTATTATTATTAATTTTTTTTGCGGTACTAGGGATGGAACCCAGGGGCATTCTACCTCTGAGCTACACCCCCAGCCCTATTTTTTATTCTTTATTTTGAAACAGGGTCTCACTAAGTTGTGGAGGCTGTCACTAAGTAGCTGAGGCTGGCCGCGAACCCAAATCCCAGTTACTGGATTTTTATTATTATTATTATTATTATTATTATTATTATTATTATTATATCCCCTTCTTTGATTTTTGAAAATCTTGCTTCTGAAGTTCATATTTTTTTTTTTTGCGATACCGGGGATTGAACCCAGGGGCGTTCTACCTCCGCGCTACACCCCCGGCCCTATTTTTTATACTTTATTTTGAAACCGGGTCTCACGAAGTTGCGGAGGGCCTCACTAGGTAGAGAGAGAGAGAGAGAGAGAGAGAGAGAGAGAGAGAGAGGGAGAGAGAGAGAGAGAGAGAAAG
>PVJS01047482.1:0-15431 GCA_004027185.1 Glis glis
GTAAGTTTTACAATCTGTCACATTGAAAAGACTACTGTTCTGTACCTGTCTGTATTTCTGTCTCTTTAGGTTGAATATTGTATTTATCACCATGTAATTGAATCAGTTAGTAGGCAGATTCCCCATTAGAAAACTATTAAAATGTAAGACTAAAATACAACATTAAATACAAAATCAAAACTTTGTGTGTAAAAACTAACATAATCCATTTTGTTGTATTTGTTTTTTCCCTAACTTAGAAATACACATGTCTGTATATAGAGCCTTAAAACTAATGCAAAGTTAGGGGAATAGTAGGAAAAGTAATGTGAAGTGTCTCAGATTAAAGTAGTTATATACCAGCAAACTTTTCATTTTCCCTCTTATGAGGTGATTAGATGTAACTTAATGTATTTAATTTTATATCTTAATCTAGCATGAATGAAGAACTGAAGTACTCTTTATATTTAGAAATTCCTAACAGTTGGAATTACAGAACCAATTCCATACTTAACCTACAATAAATGCTTAATGTCTAAATCTGTGGTAGAGTGCGAAGTATGATAATGTTCTAAGTTATGGCTTTGTAAGCATCTAAATGTGCATTTAATGAATACCAGTGCTTCTAGCATAGATTGATTAACAGGCAAGCTAGGACTGAAAGCTAAATCTCTATTACCAAGCTGGTTCCTTAACTTTTTAAATAATCTGAAGTTTTTAGTTCCAGAATTTTTAAAACCTTGAACTGAACTGTGGTAGCTGTTGAAATGCAAAACATAAGTCATGTAAAATGTGTGATGGAAAGCTATATTTCAAACCATAATAGTATATTTAGAACCTTTTTGTGGGAGTCTTTAAATAGAAAAAGAGGACATTAAGATACTCCTCTTTTAAGATTATTAGTACTGAAATTAGGCTGGAAATGAGAGAAAACTGTTTAAGTGTGATTTAAGAAGAGTAAATCTTTTCCACATGAGTCAGCACTGCCATACTATGTATAATTTTTTACTATAAAAATACAGGAAGTTAAGTATAAATTATAACCGCAGACTGTGTGCACTTGATTCCTGGGGATAATGGTCATGGTGGGAAACCAACCATGTTTTTAAAAGGCACTTTAGCACCTCTATTGTGTACTTTGTTTTTGTACCTCTTAAATTCTTGACCCCTACCCTTTTTTTTTTTTAATACTAATTAGTATCTCAGGGCAATGCCTCAAAAATTTTTGATGTATTCTATGTTATTATCTCTTTTTTTTTTGGAGGAAAAAAACTTGTGTGATGATAATATAGTATTCAAAGTATATGTTCATTTAAATATCTTATTAGGTTAAACCCAATTTGCTGCTGTTAACCAGAATTTGTTTTGTATAGCAGGTTCTTTACTACCTTATTAAAAAAAATTCACTTATTTCTTGTTTTAACAAGGTAAGATCGCCTCATTTCCACCTTCTGGAATATACTTTTACAGATAAAAGAAATAGTTCTTAGTTTTAGCAGTAACTTTAAAAAATCAGAGTAGTACTTTTCTCACTCAGTTTTAGAACTATCATCAAACATATTTTTAGTTATAACACATTAATTTGCTTTTAGAAAACTATGCAACTGCTCCAGCTATTTAATTTTTATGCTAACTTTATAACAAGGTTTGATTAAATAATAAGTCAGTTATATAATTCAAATAATCTGAATTACAGTAGTGCTTTTTATCATCTATTTGACCATATATTAATCCAGCTAAATTAACTCAAGCTTTTCCACAAAGTCGGAGGAGTTTGTTTTCCTTTTTTTGTGATACTGGGGATTGAACCTAGAGGTGCTGAACCACTGAGCTACTTCCCCGCCCCTTTTTAAATTTTTTTATTTTGAGTCAGGGTCTCACTAATTTGCCCAGGCTGGTCTCAGACTTTCAATCCTCCTGCCTCAGCCTCCAGAGTTGTTGAGATTACAGGCAGGTGCCACCGTGCGTGGCCTTCCACAAAGCATTTTGAATATTATCTAAAAAATGCTGTTCTAGGTTAAGTACCATGGGACTATAAATAAAAATGGGTCCCTGCCCTCAAGGAGTTTGCATTTAGGTAGAATTAATCTAATGTATGTTAGTATTATAACTGGATCGCTCAACAAAAAAGATGTTGCCCACCTACTATCTGCCAGGTACTTTCCTGAGGAAGGCAGGCTCCTACCCTAAAATGTTCGGTTTTCTTCCCTTATTCACTCGAAAATTCTTTTCCTCTGTTTATTTTTCCTAAAGTTGAAAATCTCATTCAAAAAAACTTTAGCATAAAAATAAACTTGGACTGATGAGGCAAGGCTTAAATCTCTTCAGTACACTTGATTGTCTATAAACAATGGCCTTTACTTCTCCCGTTGGCAGTAGCAAGTCAGAGAAATAAGCAATGGATTTCTTAGAATTCTCCAACCCTGGGGATACATATGGGGTTTGAGTTTAGGGCATTTAAAAAATATGCATCGCTACCTAAATTGATCTTAATTAAACAAAACTCTGTATTCTTTTTTTATAACACAGTACCCATGTTCATATCAAAATTTAGCCAAATGATTAATTAACATGTGTTTGAATATTTTAAAATAACTTCACTGCCCATCTTTACTGGAAAGATTCATCTGGAAATTCAACGTGATTTCTGAAACAGCTGCTGAGATTGGATACTGTTTTACTTTTTGGTTTTAATTTTTAATTTCATGGTGTATACTTTTAACTCAAACTTTGCTGTTTTTACAGTATTGCATTAGAATTTGGTATTAGAAAAGATATGTAAATATTTCAATACATAAACATTTTTCATTTCAGGTTTTTCCTTGAAGGGACCTTACGGAGTTTCCTGTACTTTTGCTTACATATACTACTAGAGAGAGGATCATTTTTTAATTGAGTGACAAGTTTGACTTCTAACTAGTTTTTCTTTTTAGGCATTAGGGCATCTTTACAGTTTAAATTTTTAGAAGCCTAATTTTACTTTATTTCAATAATGTGCCATGTGTTTTTGGTTAGTATTTGTTTTAAATTATGTATTACTTCAGAATATGCTTGAAGTATTTAAGAACACATTTTCTGAATGTGTAATACTATATTGTTTTGTTGATCAAAATAATATGTCAGTTAAGTGTTATTACTGATCTATTCTACAGAAATAGGGAGAGCATTGGCTCCACCTTACTGTCAAATGAGCATTTTCCACCTTTGTTCCCCTCAACACACACTCTACCTTTTACCTGTTTTTTGTATATTAAGCTAGGGGCCTCTGCTCTCACTGTTTCCTCTTTTATTCCTATATTACCAGTGGGAGTGCTAATTAGAAAAACTCAGAAGGTGTTCAAATTGCAGTGGACAATTTATACTTTCATGAGATGGGAAAAGGAATTGTTTAAATTGATTAAAGAACAAAGGGACATTTCATTTTCTTTCCTTATCCTGCATGAAATACTGCCCTCATTTCCTCTGCTTTCCTCTTGGTGTTCTCCCCCTCTCTCTTCAAATCCAACCAGGCCAATTCCATTTTCTTGAGCAAGAAAGCTTAATGCATTACCTCATCAAGGCCAATTAGTACTTTGTTAAACTGGGCTGAAAATAAGAAGACTTGGGATACAGAGTGGTGGGGAAATGGCAGTGAGAAGCCAAGAGAAGATTACTCTAAACTCTTTTAAAAGTCATAGGAACCAGACCTGGCTGTATGTTAAAGAACTATTGTGTCACATCAGCCAACAAGAATCAACTTTTACTGCTCAAATAACTTGATTTTTCAAGTAAGATAATGGTAAATGTTACTGATTCTTTGACAGAGAAGCAACTGAGAAAAACTAATAACAGTGTTCATCACCACAAAACCCAGCCTGCCAGATCTTTTCAGTGCTCCCAAACCCAGTTTTCTACTAATGGCTTTTTCATTAAACTAAATGTTTGGAAAAATTGTTTTTACTTTCCTTTATATAGTCTTTCTGATCTAGTAAAGAGTGTTTTGTGATATTTGCATTCATATGGTACTATCTGAAGCTAGACTTGTGTAAGAGATTGGGTAACTACAGAACAAAATTAGTAATGTTCAAATTTGGTACAGGGCATGGCATAAATTCATTTTAGCAGTGGTTCTTAACACTTGGGAGGGGGGTGTCACAGGCCCTTTTAGACTAATAAATCCTAGGGACTTCTTCACCCAGGAAAATGCATACCATGTATATAACTCCCTAACGTTTGCAATATTGCAGTAATTCATAGCCCCCTCTCAAGATCCCATATTACAGCAGAGCCCATAAAAATATTTGAAGGGCATAAAAATAAGTCTATTTTAAGGAATTGTTTTGGTTTTTAAAAGAGAGGAGGTAGATGGGGGGACCTGGATAGAATCTGTTATTAAGATACCTTTTTCAAAAAAGATTATATTTCAGGGGAAAGAATTCGTAAACGTGAAAAAAACATAGTATTTAGACTACTTTTGGAAGCTAATGACTTTTAAGATTACCTCTCTTGAAATTCAACAGAAAAGAGGTAACATGGATATTGAATGTGTCTAGAATGTTTCTGACCCATATTGCAGCTATAATAGATTAACAAACAGTACATTAGCCGTTTGATCTTACTCAGGTTTTAAGGTTTTGAGCTTCCTGGTATTAGAATTCATTAAGTGTTTAATTCATTTCAGATTCTAAAGAATTAAGTACTTAATACAGAGTGTTAAACTAGGACTAATGTACAAGACAGATTTCTGCAAAAATCTCATAATTACAGTGAAAAAATTGTTATTTATTGCCAAAATTGGAGGTTCAGTTACAGCTTATTCAATTCCCCATTTGTGGAACTTTTTTTTTTTCTTTTTTGGCAGTGTTGGGGGTCAAACCCAGGGCCTTGTGCACAATAGACAAGTGCTCTACCACTGAGCTACAGACCCAACCCTTGTGAGACTTTTGAAACAGAAACATTGTCTTACCTGGTTAGTCCTTGACTAACTCAACAGTGTATCTGCAGGAAAATATCTTGTTTTCATGATAATGCCCCAATACTGGTTGGTTTCACAACTTAAATGATTTCGCTTCATTTGTATAAATGTTTTGAATGGGGAGACATGTACATGTTAAACGCATGTTGCATTATATATAGATTCATTTTTTAAAATCTAAATGTAAGACTAATACAACTGCAGAAATATTTTTCTTAAACCTAATGTGTAACAGAATTCTCCACAGTAACTCAACCACTTTGCAGTTTATGTGATCCAAACTTCTAAAGAAATTCCATAAATGTGTACATTGTATGATGTATCATTTCCTGATCCAAAGAAATATGTGTTCTAACTTTAAGAATGTATTTTTGTTTTCAAGTCCTTTGAAGAAATTGCATTCAGCCTATGAATGATTGCAGATTGTACGTGAGATGAAAAATAGATATAATTTCTAGTTTGCAAAACTGGTGCCACTAAATAAACAGGCCATTGCATAATGTGTGTGTATTTATGATTGTTTGATACTGCAAGCAGCATTTTTGTTGTACCAAGAAACCTGGAAATTTTGAAACTAGTTACTGGGAGACCTTAAGAGGATTTTTTTTCCCAACTGAACTTGGTAAATTACTAAAAAGATAAGTCTGATAGTCACAATTTGAACTAGGATTGTGTCTTCCTAATTTTAGGAAGATGCCTGGAAGCCAAAAAGTTTGGGTTCATGGTTTTTGTCATGAAAATATTCCAGAAATAAAGAAGCCAGAAATTGTTCCTCTTAGTCAAGAACAATCCCTTGTCTGTCTTCTAGGAAATGATATATTTCTTCCTTTAAGATCTGAGATTGGGAATTAGGAAAGGACTTCCTCACCTAATATCTGGGGCATAGTGCCTACTATATTTTAGCACTTTAATATGTGTATGTTTAGGATGCAGAAGAGGGGAGGTGTTTTACTTACTACCTTTGCTATTTCTGGTCATTTTCATATCACCCATCTCTGAAAGTGACTTACAGGTTTGAGTGAGTATAGTCTTAGCTTCCATAATTAGATCTGACAACCGTACTAATGATAAAAATGCAATTCAATTGAGCTCTTACTCATTTTGTTTATTGTGAAATGTATAATGAAAGTAATCAGGCATCATACCAAAGATACTAAGTCTCAGAACTTAGAACTGAGTAAAGTTGGGACAAATAAGAATTTGTTTATGTGTAACTGGTGCTTCTTCACTAAAGTGTATTCTGCTGTTTATGTGGTTTGGGGAGGATGGTTGTTTTAAATGTTGAAGCTATTTGTTTCAGTTATTTTTTTTCTCCTTAATTCATTACTGAAAAACTAATATTGAAATACTCTTCTGTTTTTCCTTGTTATCACTTAATAGCTCAGATTGAGCCTCCCATCAAACCAAATTTGACTCTAGTTAAAAACTATTCTTTGAACTATCCTAGAAAACTTGGTTTATATGCCCTATGTATTAATTTGCCACAAAACCAACCACTCGATCAAATACTGGTAAAAGATTTTGCATACTGGTTGCCTGTTGTCTGCATAAGATTCGTATTTATTCTGATACCCTGTATGAGGTGATTCAGAGAATCCTAAAAAGCTTTTTATAAAAGAGTGTTTCATGTTAATTGTTATCTAAGTAGCAGATTAGCTAAACATAACTACATGTGTACCATTCTCTTAAGAACAGACTTGGTTCTTCCAGACCAAAACACTTCCTTAGTGGCTTTAACTTATAGCTTCATCAAAACAAAGTTTCCAGAAACTAATTTGAACCAGTGACATTTCCAGTGTTTGACTATTTGTGATCTAGAAAGCTGGCAGTTTTATCTAGTTCATTTGATAGTTTCTGAAATTAGTTCTTGAGTGATCAGATTGCACATCAGTATTTGATACTTCTCATTTTTTTATTTTAAGTGTGTCTCCTTAGAATTGGATGACAGGCCTAAAGAAAAGCTACATATATTTGAACAAATTTGCAAATATGAAGTTTGATAATAAGCGATGCCAAATTTATACGGACACTCTAGTGTTAGGCCTACATACTGTGTAAGAAATGTTACTCCAGCAGTGGTTAGGAAAGGAAATGGTTACTAAACTTCATGTTCAGAGCAGGATTATCATAAAGAATAAAAATGAAATGGGAAAGTAGCTTTTACATTTTATTTTGAATTGCATGATTGAGGTGAACGGAAAGTTTCTTTCTGATATTTTATTGGAGTGTTGAGATATATGGATCCAACTCAGTCTGTGATCAGAGACATCACTGATAGATTCTGTGAAAATAAGTGTTCTCTAAGTGCACTCTTTGTTAAAGGTGACTGCCAGCTTCAACTTTGTTCCAGATGTCAAACTGACGGGCTGTGGCCAGGCTGTAGGCTTCCTAAAGTTTTGTTTGTTTGATTGTTTTTTTGTATTTTGCTGTTTGTGTTTGTCTTGGTAGCAGTGGACTAAAAAAGTTGTAGTACTTGCTGGGTGTGGTGTCACACACCTGTAATCCCAGTACTTGGGAGGCTGAGACAGAAGGATTGCAGGTTTGAGGCCAGCTTCAGCAACTTAGGGAGGTCCTCAGCAATTTAGTGAGACCCTGTTTCAAAATAATAAATAAAATAGGGCTGGGATGCAGCTCAGAAGTAGCATGCCCCTGGGTTCAATCCCCAGTACCACCAAAAAGGGAGAAAAACAAAGTTGTAGTATTTAAAAATCAAGAATTTGCTTAGAAGAATTTATGATTGTCCTGGGTCAGAGAAGTTAATGTCTGTACCTTACATTAGCATACTGAAACAATTCATTGCTGCTTCTCTAATTCTCAGTATAACGATCTTGAACGTGTGTGTATTTGATTCTATGTAATGAAGAAAATGTTTTAGCAATGATTCACTGTTTATCATAATAGCACAATTATTCTCACTTATTTTAGGCATTGAACTTTTTAGCTATTTGCAACATTGAAAGGTTTTTATGTAAAAGTTCCCAAGAATATTCCTAGCAAAATAACATTTTTCCCGTGATTAGATAGTTTAAAAAGGCATATAGAAAGTGCCTTTTTAAACTTATTGTTAGGCATAGCAAGTAAATATTCGTGCAATTGATATAGATTAAACTTTTTTTTTGCGGTACTGGGGATTGAACCCAGGGGCGTTCTACCTCCGAGCTACACCCCTGGCCCTATTTTTTATCCTTTATTTTGAAACCAGGTCTCACGAAGTTGCGGAGGGCCTTGCTAAGTAGCTGAGGCTGGCCAAGAACCCGGATCCTCTGGTCTCTGCCTCCCAAGTACTGGGATTACAAGCATGCGCCACCATGCCCGGCTCTAGATTAAAGTTTTATAGCTATCTTTCTTTATGTATTTCAGCAAATACTCTACTGCAGTAATCCTCAATAATATAAAAGCAGTCTTTAAAGGCAATGGAACTGCTTTTGTGCCTAAATTACAAAAAGGAAGTTTGCTTGGTATTCTTCTTTAGTATTTACTTTTATATCTTAAATTAGAATGCTTATTTTCCGCTCTCCTTTGGGATATTTTGTTTTTGTTTGGGTTGTTTGTTTTGGTACTAGAGATTGAGCCCTGGGGCATTCTACCTCTGAGCTACACCTCAGCCCTTTTTATTTTGAAACATGATCTCCCTAAATTGCTGAGGGTCTTGCTAATAAGTTGCTGAAGCTGGCTTTGAACCTGTGATCCTCCTCTCTCAGCCTCCCAAGTGCTGGGATTACAGGTATGTGCCGCCACACTCAGTTCCTCTTTGGTTTTGTTTTAAATATATAGATTCCCAGACTATTTTCTGCTTTAGGGCTTCTGTAAAGTCTGACGTCATCAAATTCTGCATCCTTCCATAGCATAAGGTTTGCTTGCCATGTGTTCTATCCTGAGTTTTGCAACATATATAGGCCTGACTATTGAATGATAGTGTGGTTTTAAGTGTATTTTATGTGCCTGTATAAATATCCTTGCCCAGAGTCAGCTCCACAAAGACTGTTCACCTTGACCTTCACAGAGGTTTGCCTGCTTTACAACCAGAAGGATTTGGCATCTGCCAGGACCCCAATATCGGTAAACACTTCATCCCAAGAGGAGCAGGGTTCCAAGAAGGAAACTTCCTGGAGAGCAAGTGTCTGTAATTTGAGATAAGAAAGAATGGGGTAACAGTTTTTGAAGATCACATGGTTGGTTCTCTAAATCCATTGAAACTGTCTTGATATTGTAATTTATAGATGGAATGTCAAACATCTTTGTTCAAAAATCATTTGT
Organism: Glis glis; assembly: GCA_004027185.1. Taxonomy (NCBI): domain Eukaryota; kingdom Metazoa; phylum Chordata; class Mammalia; order Rodentia; family Gliridae; genus Glis; species Glis glis. The sequence goes on from PVJS01047482.1 coordinate 9,191, forward strand.
TCAGGTATAAAAATGTCAGTATTTCATGTGAAAAAATACTTTTTAATCTTAGTATCTGAGGTATTCTTAGACTTTAACTTGACGTCATTTAAAGCGAAAAACAAGCGGCCGGGCGTGGTAGTGCACGCTTGTAATCCCAGTACTTTGGGAGGCGGAGACCGGAGGATCTGGGTTCGCGGCCAGCCTCAGCCTCAGCGCTCTCTCACTCTCTCTCTCTCTCTCTCTCTCTCTCTCTCCTTAGTGAGGCCCTCCACAACCTCGTGAGACCCGGTTTAAAAATAAAAGCATAAAAAACGGGCTGGGGGTGTAGCGCGGAGGTAGAACGCCTCTGCGTTCAATCCCCAGTACCGCAAAAAAAAAAAAAAAAGTGAAAAACTAGGTATCATGGTTAAGGATAAGAAAATTCTATTTTTTCTGAAATTTAAAGTGAAATTAATTTAGGCACCATAAATCATTCCTAGAGCAGCCTCTGTGTCGCTGGTTGGTACATCAGTCACGAGTCTTTCTTCTTCCCACCATTATGGTTTTCCTGGTCCCTTCAGAGGGCTGAGTTAGGGGAGGATAGGAGGATGCAGCTTCAGTTGTCAACTGTCACTTGTAGGTTTGGTTAGGAAAGCAACTGGATTCAGGTTTAAGATTGCAGCCGGGTGTGGTGGCACACGCTTGTAATCCCAGTACTTGGGAGGCTGAGACAGGAGATCCGGGTTCAAGGCCAGCCTCAGCTACTTAGTGAGGCCCTCCGCAACTTAGTGAGACCCTGTTTCAAAATAAAGAATAAAAAATAGGGCTGGGGGTATAGCTCAGAGGTAGAATGCCCCTGGGTTTAATCCCTAGTACCGCAAAAAAAAAAAAAAAGGATTGCAGATTTCCCTCCGTTCTCAGTTCCCTGGCTTCTCTGAAGCAGTGGTTCTCAACTTACCTGCAAGATAGAATGACCTGGGAGATTTTAAAAATCCCTCTGCAGCAGAGGTGGAAGGTTTGCACCAGCAGCTGCCTCCCAGTGAGCCCCCACATCTGTCCTCTCCCCTCCTTGGACCACGTCACTTCAGATCCCTGCAGAGAAAGCCAAGGTCCTTAGGGTGGCTTACAAAGTGCCCGATAGGATCTGGTTCCTGTGACCTCTTGGACTCACCTCCCTCACTCTGCTTTAGCCACACTTGTCTCATGGCTGTCCCCAGAACATGCCTTGGACTTGGCATCCCCCGACCTGGATTGTTTCATTGGCCAAAGCCATTCATATGCAAGCTCAAAGAGAACTGAAAGAACAGACCCTAATTGCCACCAAGGGCCTGACATGTTTGCATGTACTTTACTGAATGAAGTTGTGTGCATTGTGTGTGTCTGGAGAAAATGAGACTGGCCCTATGTGTGTGCAGGAGGACGTGGTTTTACTTGAACTGTGCCATTGGGGACAAGTGCTAGAAGCAGAGAGGCTGGGACCATGTGAGGTAGTCACACTGTAAATGCTCAGTGTTCATAATGAAGAAGCGGGCCAGCTTTGCGAATGAGGTTGGATTTGTATGGGCAGAGCTAAGGGGGAAGACTTTCCACACAGGAAACAAGAGCAACAAACATGGGCAAGAGAAGGCAGCAGAGGCCGATGAGGATCTTGGTCTGGTACTGGGTTCAATCCCCAGTACCACACAAAACATATACATACACAACAGAGTCCTCCCCTCATGGGCCATCCAGGGCAGCATTGTCTAAATAACTGGCTGACAGCTGGGCGTGGTGGCGCATGCTTGTAATCCCAGTACTTGGGAGGCTTAGACAGGAGGATCGCAGGTTTACCGCCAGCCTCAGCAAATTAGTGAAGCCCTCCACAACTTAGTGAGACCCTGTTTCAAAATAAAGAATAAAAAACAGGGCTGGGGGTGTAGCTAGGAGGTAGAATGCCCCTGGGTTCCATCCTCAGTACTGCAAAAAAAAAAAAAAAAAAAAATGGCTGACTGTTCCTTCACCAGCCTGGAGTGCTCCAGGGCCCCCAGAAGAGACAGGGACCGTAGAGGCTTGCCAGTGGAAAGTGTTAGTGTTCATGACCGTAGCCAAGCAACACTTGGCTGGGCTGGCTAGCAGCTGGCCAGCACGCACCAGGAGTCGTGGTCAATTTGAACTGTGCACTTTAAGTCAAGTGCGTGGGAGCAGAGAACCTGAGACCACATGAAATGCTGTCAAGTTTCCTGTTTACTCTTGCTCAGGCACTGCTGTCATTGACCACTACCCTACCCTCCACACCGAAGCAACCTGATAGGGATGTTCAAAGGTGGAATCAGCCAGGCATAGTGGCTGGCATACGCCTGTGACCCCAGTACTTGGGAGGCTGAGACAGGAGGCCAGCCTCAGCGACTTGAGACCCTGTTTCAAGATAAAGATAAAATAGGGCTGGGGGTGTAGCTCAGAGGCAGAATGCCCCAGGAATCAAACCCCAGCACCACAAAAAAAAAGTAAACAAAAATAATAAATAGCCAGGGGTGGTGGCACACGCCTATAAGCCCAGCACTTGGGAGGCTGAGACAGGAGGATTGCAGGTTTGAGGCCAGCCTTAGCAATTTAGCGAGCCCCTCAGCAACTTAGATCCTGTTTTAAAATAAAAAGGGCTGTGTATGTAGCTCAGAGATAGAATGCCCCTGGTTTCAATCCCCTGTACCACAAAAATTAAAATAATAAAAATAAAAAAGGACTGGGGTATAGCTCTGAGTTCACTCCCCAGTACCCCCCAAAGGTGGAATCGGAGCTGAAAGTTCATCATATGATGGTCACACTCCACAGTGTTCAAGGTTCTTACAATGGACAGCAAGTGTTTTGTAATTATTTATTTATTTATTGTACTGGGGATTGAACCCAGGGGCCTTCTACCTCTGAGCTACAACACACACCCCCGCCCCCCCCCCCATTTTGAAACTGAGTCTAAGTTGCTAAGGCTGGTTTCCAGCTTATGATCCCCTTGTCTCAGCCTCTCAAATACTGGGATTACAGGTGTGCGCCACCACGCCCATCTACAAGTCCATTTGTTCTGAGCATGATATCCTGGACAAAATGTCTCAAAACGTGTAAGTTGTGTCAGAAGGCTTCCCTCCCATTCTAAAGCAGTGACCCACATGGGTGGTGGCTACGATATGGACAAACAAGGATGTAGGCTGGATGAATGTAATTATTTGGAAATTCTCTGAATGTAGCAGGGTATGGTGGTGCATGCCTGTAATCCCATTACTTGGGAGACTGAGATAGGAGGATCACAGGTTCGAAGCCAGCCTCAGCTACTTAGCAAGGCTCTCAGCAACTTAGACCCTGTTTCCAAATTTTAAAAAATAAGCCGGGCGTGGTGGCGCACGCTTGTAATCCCAGTACTTTGGGAGGCAGAGACTGGAGGATCCAGGTTCGCAGCCAGCCTCAGCTCTCTCTCTCTCTGTCTCTCTCTCTCCTCTCTCTACCTAGTGAGGCCCTCCACAACTTCGTGAGACCCGGTAAAGTATAAAAAAATAGGGCCGGGGGTGTAGCGCGGAGGTAGAACGCCCCTGGGTTCAATTCCCGGTACCGCCAAAAAAAATAAATAAATAAAATAGGGCTGCGGGTGTAGCTCAGAGGTAGAATGCCCCCCGGGTTCATTCCCCACCACCACCAAAAGAAAGAAGAAAAAAAAACAAGTTCTCTGAATGTGAGCAGTCAGCAAACAAAACCCAGCAGTGCAGCGGTGCTGGCTCCCAAGGTCCTGCAGCTCACTGCCGCTCCAGCTGTCCTACCTGAGGTGCTAGGGAGAATTATTAACTAATATCAAATAAAAAGTCCCCTGCTGTCACTAACCCTGAGGCTGCTCCTGTTGGAGGCCTCTCCCTGCCATCCACACCTAAGATTCTGAGTTTCTCTGTCTTTGAGGCTTGGTGGGTAGCTCACCCAGCAACCCTTTGCAGTTTCTGCTGCATCCTGTGCACCAGCAGATACGTGGGCCTCCGTGTCTCCTCTAGATGGTGACTCATTTCTGAGGTGCTTTGGGACCACTAAAGGGAGTCTATTTGACACAGATCCTATATTTTAAGTTAGACTACCTTGAACCTCCAAATTTGGTGACTATTTTTTAAACTGTTTCCTCGTGATGTGGGGGAAAGCACAAAAATCCATAAGTGGTATGAGTTATTGTATAAATTGAAGAGTATTAATAATTAAAATGTATTTACTTCCCAATTTAAAATAAATTATGCCAAAAAAAGTTCTTTAGCTAGGAAAAAAACAGTTTTCTGAACATCTTTGGTTAATATTATCCACCTGAATTAACTTCTCCGGAAAAATCTCACCCACTTTATTATTTTTTGTCATTTTTTTCTTGTGATAAAATATATATAACAATTTGTTATCTTAACCATTTTAAGTATACAGTTCACGGCTGGGGATGTAGCTCAATGGTAGAGCACTTGCCTAGTAGCATGTGTGAGGCCCTCAGTTTGATCCCTAGTACTGCAAAAAAAAAAAAAAGGTACAATTCAATAACAGTAAATAAATACACAATGTTGTATAACCATCACTATCTATAAACAGCTTTCTGTCATCTCAAACAGAAACTCTGTACCCATTAAGCCCTTTCCCCACTACCCTCAGAACTTGGTAACCTCTATCCTATTTTCTATATCTTATCTAGGAATTTGTCCTTTCTCAATATCCCATATATAAGTGGAGGCATACACTATCTGTCTTTTTGTTTCTGACTCATTTCACTTAGCATAACATTTTCAAGGTTCATCCATGTTGTAGCATGTATCAAAATGTCCTTTTTATCACAGAATAATATTCTATCATGTAGACATACCACAGTTTATCCATTCCTCCACTAATAAACACATGGATTTCTTCTACCTTTTGGCTGTTGTGCATAATGTTGCTGTGAACATTCTTGTTGAATTGCCGAGTCATAGAGTAATTTTATGTTCAACTTATATTAAAGAATTTCCAAACTTTCACAGTGGCCACACCATTTTATATCCACCCCAGCAGTACATGGGAGTTCCAATTTTTCCCCATCCCTGCCAATACTTATTTTCTGTTTAATAATAGTCATTCTAATGGTTGTGCAGTGGTATCTCACTGTGGTTTTTTGTTTTTATTGTTGTTCGCTTTTTGAGATACTGGGAATTGAGCCCAGAGACACTTTACCACTGAGCTACATGCCAGAGCCCCCCCCCCTTTTTTTCTTTCAGTACTGGGGATGGAACCCAGGGGCATTCTACCTCCAAGCTACACCCCCAACCCTATTTTACTTTTTGTATTGAAACAGGGTCTCACTAAGTTGCTGAGGCTGGCCTCAAACCTGTAATCCTCCTGTCTCAGCCTCCCAAATACTGTGATTACAGTTATGTACCACATGCCCAGCTTCCCTAGCCATTTTTAATTTTGAGACAGGGTCTTGCTAAGTTGCCCAGACTGACCTCGAGCTTATGATTCTCCTGCTTCAGCCTCCCAAATCGCTGAGATTATATATGTATGCCACCATGCCTGGCTTCACCGTGGTTTTGATTTGCATTTCCTTAATGATTAATAATATTGAGTACCTTTTCTCGTGTGCTTTTTAGCCATACAAATATCTAGAAGTCTGTTTATGTTCTGTGTGTGTGTGCGTGTGTGTGTGTGTGTGTGTGTTAGTTACTGGGAATAGAACCCAGGGCCTTGCGCATGCTGTGCAAGCTCTGTACCAGTGAGCTATACCCCCCGACTATTCTTTGCCCAGTTTTAAATAGAACTGGGTTTTTGTGTATGTTTGTTGAGTTATAGAAACTCATTATGCATTCTATTAACCCCTTATCAGACACATGATTTGCAAATATTTTCTTCCATTCTGAGTGTTGCCTTTTTACTCTGTTGGTAGTGTCCTTTCATGCACAAAAATTTTCATTTTGTTAAAGTTCAAAATTTTTTCCTCTATTGCCTGTGCTTTGGGATTTTCACCTTTATTTTATAGTTACATAGTTTTAGCTCTAAAGTTTAGTACTTTGATTGTGTGTGTGTGTGTGTGTGTGTGTGTGTGTGTGTGTGTCCTGTCTGTTACTGGGATAGAGCCCAGGAGCATTCTACCTCTAAGCTACACACCCCCAGTCCTATTTTATTTTTTATTTTGAAACAGAGTCTCACTAAGTTGTCGAGGGCCTCACTAAATTGCTGATGCTGGCCAGGAACCTGTCTCAGCCTCCCAAGTACTGGGATTACAAGCGTGCGCCATGCCCGGCTTGATCCTTTTTTTTTTTTTTTTTTTTTTTTT
>PVJS01047483.1:0-15431 GCA_004027185.1 Glis glis
GACCGGGGATTGAACGCAGGGGCGTTCTACCTCCGCGCTACGCCCCCGGCCCTATTTTTTATACTTTATTTTGAAACCGGGTCTCAGGAAGTTGTGGAGGGCCTCACTAAGGAGAGAGAGAGAGAGAGAGAGGGAGACAGAGATGTTACCGTTTGGAGCGATGCCGCGGGTTCTTGTTCTTAGCTAGTTTAGAAAAAGTTAGCCAGAACTACTGTTGCAAGCTTGAACAAAGTTTTTTTTATTACAGAGAGAAACGGGGGGCAGAGTAAGCAAAGCACTACGCCAGAGGAGACGCAGTGGAGTGCCTTGAAAGTAAGGCACTGATGCCTTTGAACATACACAATTTTTATAAGAATTATTATCTCTTGTTTCTTATCTCACTTAACCAATAGTCTTCTTTTTCTACCAAAAGCAGGGGGTAGATCAGCCAATTAAACCTTTTCTGCTAGCCCCCTTTGTTCATCCTCACAGAGACAGGTCAGATATCGCTGATTAACAGGTATTGCCTGGTTAACGAGGTCAGGGGGCTTCATGAAGCTTGTTAGTCTTAGCTGTTGTGAAAGTCTATAATTCTTTTCTAATTGCCTGTGTCTGTGCTTGTACCATTTAGTGTCTAGCTGCGCTAACAGTCAACTTTTAGCTGACCAAGGTCAACCTTGGCTGCAGCTCTCGGCTGACAACTTAGAGACAGAGAAAAGGATTTTATCGTTCTGCCTGAGTATGAGAGCTTGTTCTCACTATTAGCAATTAATACCTATTAGTAATCAATGCGAGCCCAATCCCCATCAAGAGAGAGAGAGAGAGGTGAGGCTGGCCGTGAACCCAGATCCTCCAGTCTCCGCCTCTCAAAGTACTGGGATTACAAGCGTGCGCCATCACGCCCGGCATGTGAGACCCTCTTTCAAAATGAAGAACTAAAAAATTGGGCTGGGGGTGTAGCTCGGAGGTAGAATGCCCCTGGGTTCAATCCCCAGTACCTCAAAAAAAAATAAAGGGGGCCGGGTGTGGTGGCGCACACTTGTAATCCCAGTACTTGGGAGGCGGAGACTGGAGGATCCGGGTTCGTGGCCAGCCTCAGCTACTTAGTGAGGCCCTCCGCAACTTTGTGAGACCCGGTTTCAAAATAAAGTATAAAAAATAGGGCCGGGGGTGTAGCTCGGAGGTAAAACACCCCTGGGTTCAATCCCCGGTACCGCAAGAAAAAGAATAAAATAGGGCTGGGGTTATAGCTCGGAGGTAGAATGCCCCTGGGTTCAATCCCCAGTACCACAGAAAAATAAAATAAATTTAAAAAATACTAAAATAGGGCTGGAGGTGTAACTCAGAGGTAGAATGCCTCTGGGTTCAATCCCCAATACCACCACCAAAATAAATAAATAAGTAAATAAAATAAATAAATAAAATGGGTTTGGGAAGTAGCTCAGAGGTAGAGTACCCCTGGTTTCAATTCCCAGTACCACACACACAAAAAAATGTTCATTCATTATAGTGTTTTTATTTTAGAATACCCAGGGGTATTCTACCTCCAAGCTATACCCCCAGCCCAATTTTATTTTTATTTTGAAACAGGGTCTCACTAGGTTGATGAAAGTCTCACTACTTGCTGAGGCTGTCCTTGAACCTATGATCCTCCTGTCTCAGCCTCCCAGGTACTGGGATTACAGGCATGCACCACTATGCCGGGCTATATTATTATTATTATTATTATTGTGGTACTGGGGATTGAACACAGGGGCGTTCTACCTCCACGCTACACCCTGGCCCTATTTTTTTTATACTTTATTTTGAAACCGGGTCTCATGAAGTTGCGGAGGGCCTCACTAAGGAGAGAGAGAGAGAGAGAGAAAGAGAGAGAGAGAGAGAGAGCTGAGGCTGACTGTGAACCCGGATCCTCCGGTCTCTGCCTCCCAAAGTACTGGGATTACAAGCGTGCGCCACCATGCCCGGCTTTATTATTTGTTTTTTTATGGTACTAGGGATTGAACCCAGGAGCACTCTACCTCCGAGCTACACCCCCATCCCTATTTTATTTTTTTATTTTGAAACAGGGTCTCACTAGGTTGATGAAAGTCTCAGTACTTGCTGAGGCTGTGCTCAAACCTGTGATCCTCTTGTCTCAACCTCCCAAGAACTGGGATTACAAGTATGTACCACCATGCCCGGCTCCATTATAGTGTTATTTAAAATCAGAGCAAGAAGCCAGGCGTGGTGGCAGACGCTTTTAATCCCAGTACTTTGGGAGGCGGAGACCGGAGGATCCGGGTTCGCACGCGGCCAGCCTCAGCTCGCGCACGCATGCGCGTGTGCGCTCTCGCTCGCTCGCTCTCTCTCTCTCTCTCTCTCCCTGTCTCTCTCTCTCTCTCTACTTAGTGAGGCCCTTCGCAACTTTGTGAGACCCAGTCTCAAAAGTATAAAAAATAGGGCCGGGGGCATAGTGCAGAGGTAGAATGCCCCTGCGTTCAATCCTCAGTACCGCAAAAAATAAATAAATAAATAAAAAATAAAATCAGAGCAAGAGCCGGGCATGGTGGCACACACTTGTAATCCCAGTACTTGGGAGGCTGAGACAGGAGGATCATAGATTCACGGCCAGCTTCAGCTACTTAGTGAGACCCTCCACAACTTAGGCCCTGTTTCAAAATAAAGAATAAAAAATAGGGCTGGGGGTGTAACTTGGAGGTAGAATATCCCTGGGTTCAATCCTCAGTACCAAAAAAAAAGAAGAAAAAAAAAACAGAGCAAGCCAGGCCTGGTGGCACCTGCCTATAATCCCAGTAGATAGGAGGCTGAGACAGGAGGATCACAGGTTTGAGGCCAGCCATGGCAACATAGTGAGACCCTCGGCAATTTAGCAAGACCCGATTCAAAATAAAAAATAAGAAGTGCTGGGGGTGTACCTCAGAGCTAGAATGCCCGTAGGTTCAACCCCCAGTACCACAAAAACAAATCATTGGGAGGCTGAGACCGGAGGATCCAGGTTCATGGCCAGCCTCAGCTACTTAGTGAGGCCCTCCGCAACTTAGACCCTGTTTCAAAATAAAGAACAAAAAATAGGGCTGGGGGTGTAGCCCAGAGGTAGAATGCCCCTGGATTCAATCCCCGGTACCACCGAAAAAAAATCAGAGCAAATTGGAAATAAACCAAAAGGCAAATCATAGAAAGTTATGCAGATTTGTGTAGTCCTGTAATACCAGCTGCTCAGAAGGCTGAGGCAAGAGGATCACAAGTTTGAGGCTAACCTGGGCAACTTGGCAAGAACCTGTCTCAAAATAAAATTCAAAAAGGGCTGGGGAGCCGGGCGTGGTGGCGCACGCTTGTAATCCCAGTACTTGGGAGGTGGAGACCGGAGGATCCAGGTTCGCGGCCAGCCTCAGCTACTTAGTGAGGCCCTCTGCAACTTCGTGAGACCCAGTTTCAAAATAAAGTATAAAAAATAGGGCTGGGGGTGTAGCTCGGAGGTAGAACGCCCCTGGGTTCAATCCCTGGTACCGCAAAAAAAAAAAGGGCTGGGGTTGTAGCTCAGTGGTAGCATGCCCCTCGGTTCAGTCCCCAGTCTTGGGGGGAACAGGCAAATTACAGGGGATTGATTAAAGGAATTGTTACATATCTTCATTATGTGATAAATTGAGTCACTTATATACTATCAAATATTTTTAATTTATTTATTTTTTGTGCATGTGGTACTGGGGATTGCGCCCAGGGGCATTCTACCTCTGAGCTACACACCCAGCCCTATTTTATTTTTATTTTGAAACAGGGTCTCATTAGGTTGATGAGAGTCTCACTACTTGCTGAGGCTGTCCTTGAACCTGTGATCCTCCTGTCTCAGCCTCCCAAGTACTGGGATTACAAGAGTGCATGACCACGCCTGGCCAAATAATTTTATAAAAGAAGAGTTTACATATTAATAGGTTAAAAAGGTGTAATCCAGTTTCTCAATTTTGTGCTACAGCCTTACATACACACCTACTATGCATATGTACAGTTGTTTCTCATTATTTGCAGTAATTCCATTGTATAAAGTTATAAAGTCACCCCAAACACTGAATCTGCTGTTCCTTAGGAAAGGGAATTTGTTCCAAAAGAAGGGATCTCAATTCTCTGGTTACACTTCTCCACTCAAATCCTTCCAGTAGATTCCTTCATGGCTCCTTGAAGAGACTGCACAGCTTACCGCTGAGGACGGAACACAAACACTAGACTGGGGCTCTGCGGGCCCTCCTCAACCCTGAGTGCTCCGTCTACTTCCTGAAACTTCCAGCTGCAGCCTTTAGCTGTCTGTCGCTGCAGACTCTCCTGTGGCAGGAAGCAAGGAGGCAAAGCCAGGCTGACCGTAGCATACCATCTTACTTAGGTTGCTCCTTGCTGGGACATGTCCCTTGAGAGAAGCAGTGAACATATCCTGACACAGCAAAGGGTCACAGCCAGTCCCTGTGTTCTGCAACTCAAGAATTGTGCAAGCCAGGTGTGGTGGTACATGCTTGTAATCCCAGTACTTGGGAGGCTGAGACAGGAGGATTGCAGGTTCGTGGCCAGCCTCAGCAATTTAGTGAGACACTTCGCAACTTAGACCGTTTCAAAATAAAAAATAAGCTGGGCATGGTGGCACACACCTATAATCCCAGTACTTGGGAGACTGAGACAAGAGGATCATAGGTTCGAGGATAGCCTTGGCTACACAGTGAGATTCTCAGCAACCTAGTAAGAGGTGTAGCTCAGAGGCAGAATGCCCCTGGATCCAATCTTCAGTAACACACACACACACACACACACACACAAAGGTAGAAGCCCGTATTACAAAATGAGTAAACCAAGGCTCAGAGAGGTAAAGAGACCTGCCTGATGTCATGAGGGGCCAGAGCTAGCGCACAGTCAGGACTCCCAGCACAGAAATCTTCCCCACAGTGCTCTCAGCCTTGACTCTGGGGTCTGATGGCACAGTCATAAGGCAGCCCCAATCAGCAGCTTGCCCTAAGTGGCACATTTTACCTTAAAAATTCATGATGATTGGCATTCAAAGCATAACACATCAGTCTTATAACCTACGCCAAACCTTGCCATTATTTCCTCCCCAGTGAAACTGAAGCCCCAGGGCTTTGGCTGTGTCTATGCCATGGCTTCAGTACGCCGTGGCACAGGCTGTGTCCCTGTGGGTGTAGGAACCTCAGGGTGGAAAGCCGAGCATCACTTCACATTGACCCCACACAAACCCTGTGTGTGGAATCAGGCAGCCACTAGGCTGCTGGCTCCGCCATCTTGAGGAGCACAACAATGAAGTCCTGTTGGAAAAGTCATTCAAGAAACAATCCGAAGACATTAACTGAACTCCTCCTATGGACTCTGCACAGTGCTGTATGATGGGGTCTAAATGTGACCTTGACATGGCCCCTGCATGTGAAGAGCTGGCGGACTAGGTAGGGATCCAAGTTCCATGAGCTGAGAGAAGATAGAGATGCTGGGAAATAGACTTGAAGCAGGAATGGGGGACAGCGACCCCACCTGTCTCAATAGAGAAGGGCAGGCGGACAGGCCAGGGAGGATGGCCTGGTGCTCCTCGGTGCTTAGGTGCAGCAGCAAGGAGCCAATGTCACATTAGAACACCACACTCCAGAGGAAGGAGGCTGCTTGAATCAGAGGCCGGGAGCCTTGGAGCTGGATCAGGCCCCTCATTGTGTAGGTGTGGAAGCTGTCTGCTGAAGGTGGTCCTGCTCGTAAACCTCTTCAGGTGACCTCACAAAGTTAAGCCAACCTCACATAGTTTGCCAGGTGAACAACACAGAGGCAGGCTGATTTGTCACCATGGTAGTGCTGCCCAGTTGGGATGATGCCTCTTCCATCTGCATTCCCAGCTCCTAGCCCAGTGCCAGGCCCAAACTAGGTGCTCAGAGACCTTAGCAGGCCACTTAGGCTTGGGGGGATGGAGAGGTTCCTCATAGGATACATGGCTCAGTGTTGCTAAGTGATTAGATGAGTTAAGCACATAAAGCCTATAGCACAAGCTGGGTGTGGTGGTACACACCTGTAATCTTCGTACTTGGGAGGCTGAGATAGGAGGATCACAGACCCAAGACCAGCCTCAGCAATTTAGTAAGACCCTGTTTCAAAATAAAAAAGGGCTGGAGAGCCAGGCGTGGTGGCTCACGCCTATAATCCCAGTACTTGGGAGGCTGAGACAGGAGGATCACAGGTTCAAGGGCAGCCTCAGCAACTTAGCAAGATTCTGTTTCAAAATAAAAAATAAAATATGGCTGGGGGTATAGTTCGGAGGTAGAATGTCCCATCCCTGGGCTCAATCCCCAGCACCATTAAAAAAAAATAAAAAAGGGCTGGGGGTGTAGCTCTTAGGTAGAATGCCCTTGGGTTCAATCCAGTGCCCCCCCCCCAAAAAAAAGCCTACAACACAGAACCCGACACTCAGGAAGGGTTCACAAATGAGGGCTATTCTTTTTTTTGTGTGTGTGTGGTGTTAGGGATTGAACCCAGAGGCAGTCTACCTCTGAGCTATACCCCCAGCCCTATTTTATTTTTTATTTGGAAACAGGGTCTCCCTAAATTGATGCGAGCCTCACTGAGTTGCTGAGGCTGGCTTCAAACCTGTGATCTTCCTGTCTCAGCCTCCCAAGTACTGGGATTATAGGTGTGTGCCACCATGCCCAGCTCAAATGGGGTCTATTCTTTGTGTGTCTGTGTGTGTGTGGTACCGGGGATTGAACCCAGGGTATTCTACCTCCAAGCTACACCCTCAACCCTTTTTGCATTTTTATTTTATTATATATAATATATATTATATTTTATATATTATATTTTTATTATATAATATATGTATTATATATATATATATATTTTTTTTTTGCAGTACTGGAGATTGAACCCAGGGGCATTGTACCTCCAAGCTATACTCTCAGCCCTATTTTTTATTCTTTATTTAGAAACAGGGTCTCACTAAGTTGCGGAGGACCTCACTAAGTAACTGAGGCTGGCCGCAAACCCGGATCCTCCAGTCTCAGCCTCCCAAGTACTGGGATTACAAGCGTGTGCCACCATGTCTGGCATATATATATATATATATATATATATTTTTTTTTTTTTTTTTTACGGTACTGGGGATTGAACCCAGGGGCATTCTACCTCCGAGCTACACCCCCAGCCCTATTTTTTCTTTATTTTGAAACAGGGTCTCACTAAGTTGTGGAGGGCCTAAATAGCTGAGGCTGGCTGTGAACCTGTGATCCTCCTGTCTCAGTCTCCCAAGAACTGGGATTATAAGCATGCACCACCACGCCCGGCTACATTTTTATTTTGAAACAGGGTCTGGCTAGGTTGCTGAGAGTCTCACTAAGTTGCAGAGGCTGGTCTTGAACCTGTGATCCTCCTGTCTCAGCTTCCCAAGTACTGGGATCACAAGCATGAGCCACCATGCCCGACTCTGAAGGGGCTAGTCTTGTTGCTATTGCTGAAGTAGGTCTTTGCTGATGTATCTCACGCTGATTATATGAAAACCTACCACAAAATCTTTTGCCCATTTCTGGTATTTTTGACTAGAACAGTAACTTCAAACATCAGGGTATATTAGAATCACTTGGAGGACTGGTTGAAAATCAGATTTTAGAGCCTGATCCCTCCCAGTTCTAATCAAGCCTAATTTTTTTATTTTTGGTACTAGGGATCAAAGCCAGGGGCATTCTACCTCTTAGCTACACCCCAAGCCTTTTTGTTTTGTTTTGTTTTGTTTTGAAACAGGGTCTCACTAGGTTGCTGAGAGCCTCACTGTGTTGCCGAGGCTGGCTTCAAACCTACAATCTTCCTGTTTCAGCCTCCCAGGTACTAGGATTACAAGCATGTGCCACCACGCCTGAAAATCTTTACTTTTAAAGAAATCTCCCAGGTAGTTCAGTGCCCCTTTGGAGAGAAGCTACCTTGAGCGGGGAGCCCTTTTGCACTGTGCTGAGCCCCAATCATTGGTGTTCTCCAACTTCACTTGCTTTCTTTAAAAAATTAAAAAAATAAAATATACATGCTTTTAGAAAGACAAATGGAAGAGTGCAGAAGCTTATAAGGTAGGAGGAAACTCCCTGGAACACACCTCTTCCTTGCCTAACTCTACCCACTTGTCATATAGAATCATTGTTAACTGCAGTTTTGGGACTTCCCCCCCGACTTTGTCTATGCCCTTGAAAGGATATCCACTGATATCTCTCTTGCCCTCATGCTCCCTTGGTAAAAAAACACAAACAGGATTATAGGATAGAGCAGGGATAGGGAAACATTCTTTTTTCTTTTTCTTTCTTTCTTTTTTTTTTTTTTTTTGCAGTGCTGGGAACTGAATTCAGGGCCTCTCACATGCTAGTAGGCAAGCACTCTTATCACTGAGCTACACCCCCAAGCCCTTTTCATTTTTTAATTTTGAGAGGGGTCTCACTAAATTGCCCAGGCTGGCCCCCAACTTGCAATCTTCCTGTCTCAGGCTCCAGAGTACTGGGATTACAGACTTGTGCTACCATGCCTAGCTTGAATTTAAAATTCTGATAGGTGGTGCCAAGTTATTCTCAGACTTCTTTTTAAATTGGGATTGCCACATAACCTTGTGATTGTCATTGCTTAATCTTATTCCTGGTGAGCATTTTCTGTTTAAAGGTTTGGAAATAACTAAGGCAAAGATCATAAAGACCAAAAGAGGCAGCAATACACCATGTGGCAATTGATTCAACTCTAAAATTAATATTTTTCCAACATGAAGCAATTTGTACTGCATTCTTGTCAATGTAAAAGCAAATTCTCTTCTGCCCAACTCCCAGGAAGCAGCAGGAACGCTTTTTCTAAATGTAAAGAACACTATGTGTAAAGCACAATTTAGGTCCTTGCAATACAGTGTGCTTACAGATAGGACAGAATTGCTATTTGAGCTGCAGCTTTTGTAAGCATGGGTTCAGTGATGATGAAATGAATTTTCAATTTCCAATTTAGAATTCCTATTCGGAATAAGAATAATGGTGGTGCATGCCTGTAATCCCAGTACTTGGGAGGCTGAGACACGAGGATAACAGGTTTGAGGACATCCTCCACAACTTAGAAAGACCTTCGGCAACTTAGTGAGACCCTGTTTCAAGATAAAAAAGGGCTGGGGGTGTAGCTCAGAGGTAGAATGCCCCTGGGTTCAATCCCTAGTATCAAAAACAAACAAACAAAAAAAACCCAAATTAAGAATAAAATCTGGCTGGGGTATAGCTCAGGAGTAGAATGCCCTTGGGTTCAATCCCCAGTATCATACACACACACACACACAAATTCTTATTCAGCTCCTTTACACAATGAGAACAATGCTTTAGGTGTGTGTGTGTGTGTGTGTGTGTGTGTGTGTGTGTGTGTGTTGGGGATTAAACCTGGGGTGTTCTATCTCCAAGCTAAACCCCAGCCCTATTTTATTTTTTATCCTGAAACAGTGATCCTCCTGTCTCAGCCTCCCAAGTACTAGGATTAGAGGTGTGCGCCACCATGCCTGACCTGCTCTAGGTTCCTGTATCTGAAAAATGCACCGATTACACTCAGTGTTGTTGAGATTACAGCTGTGGACAACTAGCTCTTACTGAGCACCTATTAGGACATTGGCAGAGAGTAAGATCCTTCATATACATCCCCTCTAGCCCTGTGGTAGTGGTATCACTATTGTTCAGATAAGGAAACTAAAGCTCAGATAGGTTAAGTAATGTAACTAGGTAACACAGTCAGGTCAGCCTGACTTTCAAGCCTATGGGAAAAAAATACAATCATATTAGCCGGGCATGGTGGCACACCTGAGAGGCTGCGACAGGAGGATTGCAGGTTCGTGGCCAGTCTCAGGAATTTAGTGAGGCCTTCCACAACTTAGTTTCAAAATAAAAAAAAAAATAGGGCCGGGGGTGTAGCTTAGAGGTAGAATGCCCCTGGGTTCAATCCCCAGTACCACACAAAAACAAAACAAACAAAAAACAATCATATGCTGCATTAAAAAATGGCAAAACCCTTGCGGAAAACAGTAAGAAGAATAAAAATCTCTATATCCCATGACCTTACAATCTTCTCCCTGAATATCTATCTATCCTTAGACAATAATTCCAAAGGAAAAAAGTTAGGCCCAAAGGTCAAGAACAAAAACATTAGAAATAGTGATTAACAAAAGAGGAATGATGCTGGGCACCATGGCAAGGCCTATAATCCCAGGGACTTGGGACGCTGAGGCAGGATTGCAAGTTGCAGGTCAGCAGCTTAGTGAGACCCTATCTTAAAATAAAAATATAGAAATAAAAAGGGCTGGAGATAAATAGTTCAGTGTAGAGAGCCCCTGGGTTTAACCCCCCAGTACTGTAACAAATGAACAAACAAAAACGACTGGGGATTTAATTCATTGGTAGAACACTAAGCCTTGCATGTGCAAAGGCCCTAGGTTCAATCCCCAGCATTACACACACACACAGAATGACTAAGTTATCAGCTTGATGAATTATTAGGTACCCATTAATAATTATTGTAAAGACAGGATCAATGTAAAATAATGGGAAAACCCCTGGTCTCAAAGTCAGATGACCTAAATCTAAATACTTCCTGACAGTATTTGAGTGACTGACTTTGGGCAAGTTAGTACTTAGGTTCTCTGCATGTTTTTCTCATTAAAGAGAGAAAGTGGGATGTGGTGGTGCACACCTGTAATCCCAGTACTTGGGAAGCTGACACAGAATTGCAGGTTCAAAGACCGCCTCAGCAATGTAGCGAGACTCAGCAATCTAGTGAGACCCTGTTTCAAAATAAAAAATAAAATAGGGCTGGGGATGTAGCTTGGAGGTAAAATGCCCCTGGGTTCAATCCCCAGTACCATACACACAAAAGAGATTTCTTCTCTGTGTATTAAATAACATGTAAAAGTAAATGGCAGCTAGGCATGGTGGCACGCACCTGTAATCCCAGTACTTGGGAGGCTGAGGCAGAGGATTGCAAGTTCAAGGCCAGCTTTGGCAACTTAGCAAGACCCTGTTTTAAAATAAAAAATAAAAAGGACTGGGGATATAGCTCCAAGGTAGAATGCCCCTTGCTTCAACCTCCAGTACCAAACAATAACAAAAAAAAACAAAACAATTGATATATGAAACAACTTGGATGAACTTCAGGGAATTATGCTGAATGAGCTAATCCTGAAATTTTATTATACTGCATGATCCTGTTTCTTATATATAGATATATAGATATAGATATATAGTTAAAAAAATTTTTTTGGTACTGGGGATTGAACCCAGGGAAAGCCTACCTCTGAGCTACACCCCCAGGCGTATTTTGTAATTTTTGAAACAGGGTCTCCCCAAGTTACAGAGGCTGGCCTCGAACCTGCGATTCTTCTATCACAGCCTCTCAAATACTGGGATTACAGGTGTGTGCTAACACACCCAGCTCTAGGATATTCTTGACAAAATTCTAGAAAAATGAGAGACAGGTTAATGTTGTCAGGGGTCTAGGATGGGAATATGGGGAGGATGAGAGAGGAGTGGGTATGGTTTTAAAAGAGAAAATGTGAGGGATCCTTATAGTGTTGGAACTATTCAGTGTCTTGCAGGACACATGAATACACACAGGAGATTAAATTATACAGAATACACCACACTAATGAGTAGTAAAAGTAAAACTAGGAAATCTCAATAGGAACAATGGGTTATATAAAAGCTTGGAGACAGAAAACCCCTGGGCTGGGTTCAATCCCTAGACAGACAGACAGACACATACACACACACACTCCACACACGATGGGCCGGGATTCAAACACAGGTCTGTCTAGCTCCAAAGGCCATGAACTTATCATAAAACTGTTCTGGCCAATAACTTAGAATACAATGTAAATGACTTAAGGGTCCAATTAGTTGATGAAAGACATTAAAATATGTAACTACATCAGTTCAATCTTCAAGAAAGGTTGTGCTTTCTGCTTAGTTACAATTAAAAAGCTTTGGCCAGGCGTGGTGGCGCACGCTTGTAATCCCAGTACTTTGGGAAGTGGAGACCGGAGGATCCGGGTTCGCGGCCAGCCTCAGCACGCTCTCTCTCTATCTCTCTCTCTCTCTCTCTCCTTAGTGAGGCCCTCCGCAACTTCGTGAGACCTGGTTTCAAAATAAAGTATAAAAAATAGGGCCGGGGGCATAGCGGAGGTAGAACGCCCCTGGGTTCAATCCCCGGTACCGCAAAAAAAAAAAAAAAAAAAAAAAATTAAAAAGCTTTAACTTTTATCTTTAATTTTAGAATGGGAAGCCAGAAATTGGGTGATAAAGCACAGACTCAAGACTACTATAAGGGATTTAATTTTTAGGTTCCTACAAATAAGCATTTTGTTTGTTTGTTTTTGTACTGGGGATTGAACTCAGGGGCATTCTACCTCTGAGCTACCCCCCCCCCTATTTTATTTTTATTTTAATTGCTGAGGGTTTTGGTAAGTTGGTGAGGCTGGCTTTGAACCTGCGATCCTCCTGTCTCAGCCTCCAAATACTGGTATTATGGGCGTACACCACCCCGCCCACCTTAAGCAGTGAGTTTTTATCTACTAATTATGAAAGTGAATTAGAAGATCACTGAAAACAAACACCAAAAAGTTCCCATGCCTGCTTGGCAAGGTTGGCTTCAGAATAAAATTAAAATATCCTAAACCAAGTTTCAGCAAAATAATTTTATTTCCTAACACATGGTAAACATATACATCCAGTATGTGTTCATCTTGCACATCTATTCACAAATGACTTCCAAACCACAACTTCTTTGATATTTAAGCATGTACTAAAAGTTACCTTAGTCAAGGTATGAAAAATGCTTTTACACAGACAATATTTTGATATATTGAAATGGTCTCAGCAAAACTGGCTTCAGTTAGAAGTTCTATAAATTTAAAGCTTTGAAAAGTTACTACTTTTGCATCTAATATGTCCAGATGAATAGGATGCAGCAGCATCAGCTTGTATTCAGACAAATCTCATCAGTTTTTCTGGTGATGGAACCACTTATCCACTGTATTAAGAGAAAACAAAAATAAAAATGAATCAGAATCCCTATCAAGAACCAAAATTACACCTAACATCTAACAAAGAATATTCTTGCTTTAGTGAATCCTACTATTAAAACCTACATTTGTGCAAAGTTGCTCTATAGTAACAGCTGGTAAATTAGTACAGTATTTTCAGTTGGGCTCCCTTACTCTTTTTTTTTTTGGTGGTACTGAGGATTAAACCCAGGGGCATTCTACCTCCAAGTTACACCCCACCCCTTTTTGTTTGTTTGAAACAGGGTCTTGCTAGGTTACTGAGTCTCACTACACTGCTGAGGCTGTCCTCAAATGTGAAGTCCTCCAGTATCAGCCTCCCATATACTGGGATTACAGGCATGTGCCACCACATCTGGCTTCCCTTACTCTTGATGCTAACAGTATAATGTGATTTTTCTTTCTTTTTTTTTTTGTGGTACTGGGGATTGAACCCAGAGGCCTTCTACTTCCGAGCTACATTCCCAGCCCTATTTTTATTTTGAAACAGGGTCTCACTAGGTTGATGCCAGTTTCATTACTTGCTGAGGCTGTCTTCGAACCTGTGATCCTCCTGTCTCAGCCTCCCAAGTCCTGGGATTACAGGCATGTGCCACTTCACCCGGCTCTATGTGATTTTCAAATCTGTTTTAAGTGGCAGAACCTTTTTCATATCAGAAGAAACAGATTTTTTTCTTTTTTTCTTTTTTTGCGGTACTGGGGATTGAACCCAGGGGCATTCTACCTCCGAGCTATACCCCCAGCCCTATTTTTTATTCTTTATATGGAAACAGGGTCTCACTTTATTTTGAAACTGGGTCTCACGAAGTTGCGGAGGGCCTCACTAAGTAGCTGAGGCTGGCTGTGAACCCGGATCCTCCAGACTCCGCCTCCCAAGTACTGGGATTACAAGCGTGCGCCACGCCCGGTTAGAAACAGAGATTTCTAAGATCAAATCAGGGAGAGAGCTGTTGTCTGTGGCCAGAGTGAAGGCAGAGCTCAGCCTACTCAGGGTCCCTCCCACAGTGTCCATGAGGCACCTACCTGGAACCCAGAGGAATGCAGTGGGTCACAGCTTAGAAAACAAGGTGGTAGAGAGTGGCACAAAAGGTGGTAGGTATGCAGTAGCCCACCCCTCTTCACACATGCTAGGGAACTCTAAAAACGTTTCTCTTTTTCCTTCTTTCTTTCTCCATATGTATGTAGTGTATTAAAAATGTTTATATATAACATGGATGAACCTGGAGCACATTATGCCAAGTGAAATAAGCCAGGCATAAAAAGACAAATACTGAGCCTGGTGTGGTGGTGCATGCCTATAATCCCAGTACTAGTGAGGCAGAGATAGGAGAATCTCAAGTTTGAGGACAGCCTCAGCAGTGTAGTGAGCAAGACTCTCACCAACCTAGTGAGACCCAGTTTCAAGATAGAAAAATAAAAAAATAGGGATGGGGGTAGCTTGGAGGTAGAATGCCCCTGGGGTTCAATCCCCAGCATCACACACACACAAAAGAAAAAAAGCAACATTGTATGATCATTTATATGTGGAATCTAAAAATGTTCAACTCACAGAAATCAAGAGTAAGCCAGGCGTGGTGGCGCACGCTTGTAATCCCAATACTTGGGAGGCTGAGACAGGAGGATCGCAGGTTTGAAGCCAGCCTCAGCAACTTAGCGAGGTTCTCAGTAACCTAGTGATACCCCGTTTCCAAATAAGAAATAAAATCAGCCTCGGGTGTAGGTTGGAAGTAGAATGCCTCTGGGTTCAATCCCCAGTACCAAAAAAAAAAAAAAAAAGAAATCAAGAGTAGAATGGTTACCAGGAGTGGAAGGAAGGGGGAAAGATAGGCTGGGAAAGGGGAGACAGAGGTTGATCAAAGGGTACAAAGTAGCTTGGTCATGGTGGCGCACCCTTGTAATCTCAGTACTGGCAGAGACAGGAGGATCGCAGGTTTGCAGCCAGCCTTAGCTACTTAGTGAGGCCCTCCACAATTTATTGAGACCCTGTTTCAAAATAAAGAATAAAAAAAAATAGGGCTAGGGGGTGTAGCTCAGAGGTAGAATGCCCCTGGGTTCCATCCTCAGTGCAGAAAAAAAAAAAAAAGGCACAAAGTTGCAGTTAAAAAGGAGGAATAAGAGCTGGGTGTGGTGGCACACGCTTGTAATCCCAGTACTTGGGAGGCTGAGACTGGAGGATCCGGGTTCGCAGCCAGCCTCAGCTTAGTGAGGCCCTCCACAACCTAGTGAAACCGTTTCAAAATAAAGAATAAAAAATAGGGCTGGGGGTGTAGCCCGGAGGTAAAATGCCCCTGGGTTCAATCCCTGGTACCACAAAAAAAAAAAAAAAAAAAAAAAAGGAGGAATAAACTGGGTGTTGTGGCGCACACTTGTAATCCCAGTATTTGGGAGG
>PVJS01047484.1:0-15414 GCA_004027185.1 Glis glis
TACTTAGTGAGGCCCTCCACAACTTAGTGAGACCCTGTTTCAAAAAATAAAGAATAGCCAGGCACAGTGGTACACGCCTGTAATCCCAGTACTTGGGAGGCTGACACCGGAGGATCCAGGTTCGCAGCCAGCCTCAGCTACTTAGTGAGGCCTCTGCAACTTAGTGAGACCCTGTTTCAAAATAAAGAATAAAAAATAGGGCTGGGGGTGTAGCTCAGAGGTAGAATGCCCCTGGGTTCAATCCCCAGTACTGCAAAAAAAAAAAAAAAAAAAAAAGAAAGAAAGAAAGAAAATGGGATTCTGAAGCCTGGCAGCAGATAATATCAGCATCATGGCAATGAACTTCCATAAGCCTCCTTCGCATTTGGACCCCACCGGTGCATTGATAAAGTATATCAATACTTTAACAACAGCTATGATTGATCAAGCACTGTGTGCCAGCCATAGGTCACTGCTTTCACACATTATCTCATCTAAGCCCTCCAACGCTCCTTGCTTATTCCCATGTTAGAGATGAGGAAACTGGGGCCTGGAGAGGTCTGGCCACTTACACAGATCCACTTGATTAGTAAACACTGAAGCCGGGATCCACACCCAGCATCCTGGCTTCTCACCATCGAATCAGTAGGAGTTTTGAAAACATGTGACGTCCAGGTCAGGCCCCATTAATCATAAGTAATGGGGGAGGCAAGCACTTCAAGTCTTTAAAGATCCCAAGGTAAGCTGGGCATGGTGATGCCCGCTTATAATCCCAGTACTTGGGAGGCTGAGACAGGAGGATAGCAGGTTTGAGGACCGCCTCAGCAAGTAGTGAGACTCTCATCAACCTAGCGAGACCCTGTTTCCAGATAAAAATAAAATGAGCTGGGGGTGTAGCTCAGAGGTAGAATGCCCCTGGATTCAGTTTGCAATGCCACCAAAAAAAAAAAAAAAGATCCCAAGGTAGCAGGGTGTGGTGGCGCACACCTATAATCCCAGTACTTGGGAGGCTGAGACAGAGGATTGCAGGTTCGAGGACAGCCTCAGCAACCTAGTGAGACTCTCAGCAATCTAGTGGGACTCTGTTCCCAAACAAAAAATAAAAAAGGTTGGGGTGTAGCTCAGAGATAGAATGCCCTGGGTTCAATCCCCAGTACCAAAATAAATAAGTAGATAAATAAAGATCCAAAGGTGATTCCAATGCACAGCAAAGTTTGGGAGCTACTGCACAGACCATACTACTTCACTTTCTTTACTCCTGTTTTCAGATGGATAAAGGGGTAGCAAATGACTCATCCATGTATGTAATGGAGCTGGGATTGGACACCAAGTGCTCTCTGTTCCTGATGACTTATTTGTGAGCAGGTGCCTCTGCCCCTCCCCCACCTGCTCACACCTGTTGCTGCGTAACAAAGGCTGGCACACCTGGAGTGGAAGATCTGGCCTTGTCTCTGTTTCTTCTGCTGCTCCCTCCCCTCTTCTAGCTCTGACTATTAAACGACCAGGTGCAAACTCCCTCTCCAGCCCCCCTCTACGCACCCACCTGTCTACACCTGTTGAGGATGCTGCTGCCAAAACGGCCGGCCGCTACTCGATTCAGCTGCCACCCAACTCGCCGCGCCTGCGCTTTGTGCGCCTCAGAGAGCCCGGGACATTTCACTCCCCAGCCTTCAACTGGGGCTCCGCTGCCCCCGGGCCCCGCCCTCCAGGCCCGCCCCACTCCCAGGGAGGGGCGAGGCGGGGACAGATACAGTGGCCAAAGCATGCTGGGACTTGTAGTTTGCAGCCTAAGGCTGGGCAGGAGCCCCTCTTCTGGGGGGGCAGCCCTGTACTGACCCCCGAATACCCGTGAGAGACCACACCTGAGATTTTCTGCTCCTTCCTTCCTTTTTTTGTGGTACTGGGGACTGAACCCAGGGGCATTCTACCTCAGAATTACACCCCCCAGCCCTAAGTGTGTGTGTGTGTGTGTGTGTGTGTGTGTGTGTGTGTGTGTGTGTGTTTTACTGGGGACTGAATTCAGGGGCGATCTAACTCCGATCTACACCCCCAGCCCTATTTTTTTTATTTTGAAACAGGGTCTTGCTAAGTTGCTGAGGCTGGTCTTGAACCGGCGATCCTCCTGTCTCAGCCTCCCATGTACTTTGCTCCCTTTCTCTCTCTCTCTCTCTCTCTCTCTCTCTCTCTCTTTCTCTTTCTCTCTCTCTCTCTACGGGACCCACTGTGTTGCTCAAGCTGATCTCAAGCGATCCTCCTGCTAGCTGGTACAGTTATGTGCCATTGCATTCAGCTTACTTTTGTTTACATTTGTTCACTCATTTATTTATTATTGTTATTTTGTGTGTGTATGTGTGTGGTACTGGGGATGGAACCCACAGGCATTCTACCTCTTTTTTTTTTTTTTTTTGCGGTACCAGGGGTTGAACCCAGGGGCATTCTACCTCCCACCTACACCCCCAGCCCATTTTTACTCTTTTATTTTTGAAACAGGGTCTCACTAAGTAGCTGAGGCTGACCATGAACCTGTGAGCCTCCTGTCTCAGCCTCCCAAGTCCTGGGATTATAAGCCTGTGCCACCATGCCCGGCTTGTTCACTCATTTATCATAACTATTTTTTTGGCAGTGTTGGGAATCAAACCCAGGACCTCGCACATGCTAGGCAAGCACTTTACCATTGAGGTACAATCCCAGCCTCTATGATAAAATACTTTTTCTTGAGAATATGTGGCTCAACTGGGTTCAGTGGCGCACACCTGTTTGTAATTCCAACTACTTCAATGGCAGAGGCAGCAGGATCACAAGTTCAAGTACAGCCTTGGCAAGTTAGTGAGATCTTGTCTCAAAATAAAACAAAAAGGGCTGCGATGTAGCTCAGGGGTAGAACTATTGCTTAGTATGAATAAGGCACTGGGTTCAATCCCCAGTACCCCCAAAAATTCTCAGAACCCCGTATGGTGGTACATGCCTGTATTCCCAGTACTTGGGAGACTGAGATAAGGAGGATCGCAGGGTTGAGAACAGCCTCAGTGACGTGGGGAGATTTCAGGAACCTAGCGAGACCCTGTTTCAAAACAGAAAGTGAAAAGGGCTAGGAGTATAGCTCAGAGGTAGAATGCTCCTGGGTTCAATCCCCAGTACCACAAAAATAAAATAAAATAGGGCTGGGGTGTAGCTCAGAGGTAGTATGCCTCTGGGTTCAATCCCTAGCAACACACACACACACACACACACACACACACAAAGTTTGGCAGAGCCAGGGGTGGTGGCACACATCTGTAATCCCAGTACTTAAGAGGCTGAGACAGGAGTATCACACGTTCACCTCCATCCTCAGCAATTTAGAAGGACTCTCGGCAATTTAGTGAGACCCTGTTTTGTGTGTGGCCCAGAGACATTCTACCTCTGAGCTACACCCAGCCCTTTTTATTTTTTGTTTTGAAACAGAGTCTCACTAGGTTGCTAGTCTCCCTAGCTCACTAAAGTGCTGGGGCTGGCTTTGAACCTGTGATCCTATCTCAGCCTCTCAAGTACTGGAATTATAGGCATGTGCCATCAAACCTGGCACTAGATCCCATCTCAAAACAAGAAGAGGAGGGGAAATTTGGCAGAAGCTGGGTGTGATAGCACACACCTGTAATCCTGGTACTTGGGAGGATGATACAGGAGGATCACAGGTTAGAAGCCAGCCTCAGCAATTTAGCAAGCCTTTCAGCAACTTAGTAAGACCCTGTTTCAAAATAAAAAATAAAATAGGGTTGGGGTGTAGCTCAGAAGTAGAATGCTCCTGGGTTGCAGGCAGAGTGGTGGGCACCTGTAGTCCCAACTACTTAGGAAGCTGAGGCAGGAGGATTGCTTGAGCCCAGGAGTTGGAGGACAGCCTGGGCAACACAGATAGTCCCTGTCTCCAAAATTAATAAATTAAGCTGGGCATGGTGGCACACACTTGTAATCCCAGTACTTGGGAGGCTGAGACAGAAGGATTGCAGGTTCGAGGACAGCCTCAGCAAATAGTGAGACTCTCATTAACCTCACGAGACCCTGTTTCAAAATAAAAATAAAATAGGGCTGGAGGTGTAGCTTGGAGGTAGAATGCCCCTGGGTTCAATCCCTAGTGCCACAAAAAATTAATTAGGTAATTAATTAATTAATTAATTAAAATGTCATTCAAAGCATAGCAGAGGTTGCAGCTGCAGCTCTCAGGGACATTCCCAAGCAAGTGTCTTCCACTACTACGTGCTTCCCAAGCTGTATGTAAAGCTCCATCACTGTGTGAGTTGTCATTCACAGCACAGTAGTCAGGAATGGGTCCTCCTGAAGCCCAAAGGACTGAACACCCCCACCCTAATTTAGACCTGCAGGTGTTGCCCCATCACCTCCACCAAAGCCCAGGTAAGAAGCAGCTGAGTCCTTAAGTAATGAAGAAAAAAATATCCTCTGGGAAAAAATAAAATGGAAATTATACTGGAAAAAAAAAAAGCCTGTAATTCCAGTACTTGGGAGGCTGAAACAGGAGGATCACAGGTTTGCAGCCAGCCTCAGGAACCTTGTGAGGCCCTCTGCAACTTATTGAGACCCTGTTTCAAAATAAAAAATAAAATAGGGCTGGTGATGTAGCTCAGAGGTAGAATGCCTCTGGGTTCAATCCCCAGTACCACAAAAGAAAAAAAAAAAAAAAAGAATCCGTAAACTCATTTTCTAGAGAAAAGTTGCAAGGAGAAGCCAGCCTCCTAGTTTTGCGTGTTTTTTTCAAGCTCGGTTTGTGCCAGGCACCACACTATTAGGCTTCCCCAACTGGGGAAGGAAAAGCGGTTCTGTATCCATCACCTGGGTCTGCCCCTCCAGGATCATTTCCCGGAAGGGCTCAGCCCCAAACATCCTGCGGAGCAGCAGACGCAGGTTACCATTCAGAGATCAGGGCTGCGGGTCGAAAAGGCTCCTGGTCTCATCCCATGTTTGGGAAGAGCCCCTCCTCGCCCCAGCCCTCCTCCAGGCCCAGAGAACTTTCCTTACCGGAGTTGCAGGACTCATGGTTCCCAGGCGGTCAGAGCAGCATTTCCCAGAAGGCTCCTGCAGGGGGGCATTTCGCTGAGCGCCTTAGAGATAAGGGGATCAGCAGGTGCTGCCGAGTGGGGGCCTGCAGGGGGAGGGAACGAGGGGACACACAGATCCTAGGGAAAGTCATCCTCTTCCTGACTGGTCTTCGCTCTGACCCTAAGTTCCAGCACCAGTCGTCAGTGATTCGGAGGTGGTCTTGCCCGGGTCGCCGGGGTCCCCGGGGAAGGCGGGAGCTGGGGGGGAGGAGAGGGCGGGGCCAGCCCGCCACATCGGGGGCGGGGCTAAATCTTCATTCTGCTGTCTGGCTGTGGCGCCCGTCAGTCACCCGAGTCCCGGCTGCTCAGCCTGGTTCCTTAAGCCTCCCTCTCTGGCCCCCGGGTCTCTAATCTTGACCTCAAGCCACCCCTAGCGCTTCAGCCCTTCGTGCAGTGCGTGCGTTGGTGGGGGATTCGCCATGGCCGATCCTATTAGCAACTGAGCTCATCCCCTCTTAGCAGCCCAGGAACCAGATCTCCCAAACCACGGCGTTTTTCCTACCTGTGAGTTTAACTTACCTTCTGGTCCCTGGAAGGTTCCACCCCAACCTTCACCTGCTACTTACCCCCAGCAACCCCTCCCTCATATCAGGGGTGGGAGGAGGGAGGGGAGGCAGGAAGAGAAGGAAAGAAGGGAGGAAGGGAGGGAAGCGGCCTTGGGAATCTAGACCTGGGTCCTGTCTGCTCCTGGACTCCCCAGTTCTTCCTGCTTCTCTCTCTTCCAGATGGGCAACTGGACGCCCTTCACAAAGGGATCGGATGGGGAAGGTGCAAATCTCTCCTAGATTGCTTTCTCCAGAGTTAGCAACCAGATAAAAAGGGACGATTCTTCAGTGGCAGTGTAGACTCCCCACCCTCCCAAGCAGGAGAAGCAAAGGAAAAAGGAGAAAGGATGTTGGGCAAACTAAAATCCACAGAGACGGCCAGGCGTGGTGGCGCACACCTGTAATCCTAGTACTTGGGATGCTGACACAGGAGGATTGCAGGTTAGAGAACAGCCTCATCAAGTAGACTCTCATCAACCTAGCAAGACCCTGTTTCAAAATAAAATAAAGTAGGGCCGGGGGTGTAGCTTGGAGGTAGAATGCCCCTGGTTCAATCCCCAGTACCACAAAATAAATAAATGAATAAAATAAAATAAATAAGCCGGGCGTGGTGGCACACGCTTGTAATCCCAGTACTTTCGGAGGCGGAGACCGGAGGATCCTGGTTCGCGGCCGGCCTCAGCTCGCTCTCTCTCTCTCTCTCTCTCTCTTCCTGTCTCTCTCTCTCTCTACTGAGTAAAGGCCCTCTGCAACTTCGTGAGACCCGGTTTCAAAATAAAGGATAAAAACTAGGGCTGGGGGTGTAGCGCGGAGGTAGAATGCCCCTGGGTTCAATCCCCGGTACCGCAAAAAAAAATAAAAAATAAAAAATAAATAAATAAAACCAGAGAGGCTAATACCAATACAAATCTAAATGCAGCCAGGTTTGGTTAGTGTCTCTAAAATGTTAGCCAATGACCCTCTTTTGTGTGTGTGTGTGTGGTACTGGGGATTGAACCCAGGGGCATTCTACCTCCAAGCTACACCTCCAGCCCGATTTTTTTTTTTTTTTTGAAACAGGGTCTCTCTAGGTTGCTGAGCTGAGGCTGTCCTTGAACCTTCAATCTTCCTGTCTCAGTCTCCTAAAGTACTGGGATTACAGGCATGCACCACCACTCCTGTCTGCCAATGACCTTCTTTGAGAAGCTAATAAAAGGTGTGGATTCTGGTGTGGAGGGTGCCCACATATATCACATCATCTTGCATATGATCCCTGAGAGTGCATAGGCCCCTGAGGTTGTGATGATCACTGTGGGGTTGTTTTAAACCTCACTGTGTCGATGGTGGAAAGAGTGTGGATTGACCAATGAGACCTGTGAGCACACTGCCCCAGCCCCGTCCTCCAGCAGTCCTGGCTGTGAGACTTTCGTGTTTATCTTATAACTGTGATACATAAGCTGAGAGTGTTGGCATATGCCAGTAATTTAGCAAGGCCCTAGGTTCAACCCCTAGCACCAGAAAAGAAAATTTAACTGTGTTACATAGAACCATTGGCACAAAGAAAAATATTTTGCTATTTTAACTGTATCTAGTGAGTGAACAGCTCACAGATTAATATATTATTTACAAAATAGTGTTCCGGGTATGGTGATGCACAGCTTGTAATCCCAGTACTTGGGAGGTTGAGACAAGAGGATCGCAGGTTCAAAGCCAGCCTTGGCAACTTAGCGAGGCTCTCAGGAACCTAGTGAGACCCTGTTTCCAAATAAGAAATAAAATTGGTCTGGGGGTGTAGCCTGGAGGTAGAATGCCTCTGGGTTCAATCCCAAACACCACAATGAAAAAAAAAAAACAAAGGGCTGGGGATGTAGCTCAGTGGTAAAGTGCTTGCCTGGCATTCACAAGGCCCTGGGTTCAATCCCCAGTACTGCAAACAACAATGACAAAAACCACCAAAAAAAAAAAACTTATATTTCGCTGGGCGTGGTGGCGCACACTTATAATCCCAGTACTTGGGAGGCTGAGACTGGAGGATCCGGGTTCGTGGCCAGCCTCAGCTACTTAGTGAGGCCCTCCGCAACTTAGTGAGACCCTGTTTTAAAATAAAGAATAAAAAAATAGGGCTGGGGTGTAGCTTGGAGGTAGAATGCCCCTGGGTTCAAACCCCAGTACTGAAAAAAAAAAGAAAAGAAAAAAAAACAAAAACAGTCTCACTAGGTTGCTGAGAGTCTCGCTACATTTCTGAAGACCTGCAATCCTCCTGTCTCAGCCTCACAAATACTGGGATTACAGGTGTGCACCTCCACACCTGGCTTCAGCAAAGTTGTTTTGTTTTTTTGTTTCTTTGGCACTTAGAGGTTGAACCCATAGGCATTCTACCTCCAACATATACCCCAAGTCCATCTGATTTTTTATTTTGAAACAAGGTCTAGCTAGGTTGCTGAAAGTCTTGCTAAATTTCTGAGGCTGGTCTTGAACCTGTCATCCTCCTGTCTCAGCCTCCCAAGATTACAGGTGTGTGCCACCACGCCCGGCTTTGGCCAAAGTTTTTTTTTTTTTTTGTATGTGTGTGATACTGGGGTTTGAATCCAAGGACATTGTACCTCTGAGCTATACCGCCAGCCCTATTTTATTTTTTATTTTGAAACAGGGTCTCACTAAATTGCTGAGGGCCTCACTAAATTTCTGAGACTGGCTTCTAACCTGTTTTTAAATAATAATTTTAGATATAATTCACATGTCATAAAATTCACATTTTTTGTGGTACTGGGGATTGAACCCAGGGACATTCTACCTCCCTGCTACGCCCAGCCCTATTTTTTATTCTTTATTTTGAAATAGGGTCTCACTAAGTTGCGGAGGGCCTCACTAAGTAGCTGAGGCTGGCATTGAACCTGCGATCCTCCTGTCTCAGCCACCCAAGTACGGGGATTACAAGCATGCACCACCATGCCCGGCTAAAATTCACCTTTTTGAAATGTACAGTTTAGTGGGGTTTGTTATTGTTATGTTGTTTGTTATGTTTTGGTTTTGGTACTAGGGATTGAACCCAGAGGCATTCTACCTCTGAGCTACACCCCAGCCTTTTTAAATTTTATTTATTTATTTGTATGGTACTGGGGATTGAACTCAGGAGCATTTTACATCTGAACTACACCTCCAGCCCTATTTTATTTTTTTTATTTTGAAACATGGTCTCACTAAATTGTGGAGGGCCTCACTAAATTTCTGAGGCTGGCCATGAATCTGTGATCCTCCTGTCTCGGTCTCCCAAGTACTGGGATTACAAGTGTGTGCCACCATGCCTGGCTTATTTATTTTATTTTATTTACTTATTTATTTTTGCAGTACTGGGGATTGAACCCAGGGGTATTCTACCTCTGACTTACATCCCCAGCTCTATATTTTATTCTTTATTTTGAAACAGGGTCTCACTAAGTTGTGGAGGGCCTCACTAAGTAGCTGAGGCTGGTTGCAAACCCTGATCCTCTGGTCTTAGCCTCCTAAGTACTAGGATTACAAGCATGCGCCACTATGCCCAGCTTATTTATTTATTTTAATTTGAAACATAGTCTTGCCAAGTTGCTGAGTCTGGCATCGAACCTGTGATCCACCTGTCTCAGCCTCCCAAGGACTGAGATTACAGGTGTGCAATCCCACGCCTGGCTAATTTGGTGTTTTGAATATATTCATAGAATTGTATAACCATCACCACTATTTAGTGTCAGAAGATTTTCATCATCTCAAAGAGAAACCCTATACTCTTTAGTAGTTACTCCCATTTCTCCCTTCCTCCAAGCCACTGGCAAACTGACTAATCTTTCTATCTGTATGAATTGCCTCTTGTGAATATTTCCTATAAATAGAAGCATGCAATTTGTGAACTTTTGTGACTGGCTTCTTTCACTTACCATATTTTCAAGGTTCATTCATGCTGTAACATGCACTAGTACTTCATTCCTTTTGGGGGAACAAATAACCTTCTTTGTATGGTGTGTTAGGTCAGTGTTACTATAACAAAATAACTGAGATAATAAACTTAAAAAGTGGAAAGGTTTATTTTGGCTCATAGTTTTGGAGGTTTCAATCTATGGTTGGTTAGCTCCATTGCTTTGGGGCCTGAAGTAAGGCAGCACATTATGGCAGGAATATGTGGTAGAAGAAGCTGCTTATCTCATGGCAGCCTAGAAGCAAAGAGAAAGAGTAAGAGACCTTTGTCCCACAACTTCCTATGAGGGAATGCCCCCAATGACCTAAAACCTCTCACTAGCCCACCTCTTAAAGGCTTTCACCATCTTCCAATGGTGCCAAGCTGAGGACAAAGCTTTTTTGTGTGGGGGCAGGGGGCTGGGGTTTGAACCCAGGGGTGTTCTATCCCTGAACTACACCCCCAGCCCTATTTTATTTATGTTTTAAATTTTGAAACTGAGTCTCACTAAGTTACCGTGCACTGGCCTCAAACCTGCGATCTTCCCATCTCAGCCTCCCAAGTACTGGGATTCTAGGCTTGTGCCACTGTGCGAGGCGGGAACCAAACTTTTAACACATAGGTCTTTGGGGGCATTCCAGATACAAACTATAGCATGTGGATCTATCGTGTCTTGTTTATCCACTCATCAGTTGATGGACATTTTACTGGTTCCCACTTTTTAGCTATATATAACATATATAATACTGCTATAAACATTTGTTTAAAAGTTTTTGTATGGATATGTGTTTATTTCACTTGGGTGTGAAATTGCTGGGTCATATAGCAACTCTATGTTTAACATTTTGAGGAACTATCAAACTATTTTCCAAAGCAATTATACCATATATTTTTCTTTTGGGGGGGTACTGGGGATTGAACCCAGGGGCATTCTGCCCTGAGTTACACCCCCAGCCCTCTTTATTTTTTATTTTGAAACAGGGTCTAGCTAAATTGCTGAGGTCTGCCTCGAACCTGTGATCCTCCTTTCTCAGCCTCCCAAGTACTACAGGCATGTGCAACCACACCTGGTCATACTTTCATTTTCATACTGAAGATATCCAGGGAAAAACCCATCCTTTGAGGAATGATAAAGAAGACAATGAACTCAGTGGAAAGCCATCTCAGAGTGGTTCTCCCAGGCTTCCTGGAGCAAAGGGAGTATAAGGGTTAATTTCATGTGTCAACCTGGCTAGGCTACAGTACCCAGTTGGTAAATCAGACACAAATCTAGGTGTTGCTATAAAGATATTTCGTAGATATGTGTAACCTACACAACCAGTTGAGTTTAAGTAAAGGAAATTATTCCCAACAGTGTGGGTGTGCCTCATCCAATGAGTTGAAGAGTCTAAACTGCAAAACTGAGGAAGAAGAAAATCTGCCTGTGGGCTGGGCTGTACCTCAGCCCCTGTCCGAGTTTCCAGTCGGCCAGCCTGGCCTCCAGATGTAAGACTGGCCAGCCCCCACGCTTGAGTAAGCAAGTTCTTGAAACAAATCTTTTCACATATGAAAGCATCTCCCATATTTCTATTTCTCTGGAAAGCCTGGACGAGTGCAGGGAAGAAATGACATCTTCTTTCCATGAACTCCCTCCACAGTTGAATCTATTGAAAACACCAGCTTTGAGCCAGGCATGGTGGCGCACGCCTGTGATTCCGGTTCTTGGGAGGCTGAGACAGGAGGATCACAGGTTGAAAATCAGCCTCAGCAACTTAGCGAGGCCCCAGTAAGACCCTGTTTCAAAATAAAAAATAAAATAGGGCTAGGGGTGTAGCTCAGAGGTAGAACACCCCTAGGTTCAATCCTCTGTACCACACATACACAAAAAAAAAAGGAAAGAAGGAAGGAAGGAAGAAAAGGAAGGAAGGAAGGAAGGAAGGAAGGAAGGAAGGAAGGAAGGCTGTAAGCCCAGTACTTGGGAGGCTGAAACAGGAGGATTGCAGGTTCAAGGACAACCTCAGTAATGTAAGGAGACTCCCAGCAACCTATCGAGACCCTGTTTCAAAACAAAAACAAAAAATAAAAAGGACTGGGCATGTAGCTTGGAAGTAGAATGCCCCTGGGTTCAATCCCCAGTCCAAAAAAAAAGTGGAGGAAGGAAGGAGGAAAGGACAAGACCAGATTTGGGAGTGATAGCCAAGGAGAGGGACTGAGGGAGGGTGTCGAGCACCTCCTGTCTCAGGGGAAGCAGCACCCCACCCCCAGAGATAGGGGTGCAAGTTCTTTCTGAAAAAATGCACCATCTGGATCCTCAGATGTGCAAGGAGCCGCTTCAGGAAACTCCAGTTTAGTCACTGTTCCCATCCTCCTTTGTCGGTCTCTGCAGTCTGTCAAGATGAAGCCTTCGCAGCCTCCTGCTCCCCCCGCTGGTGGTCGAGAGCTTGTAGTTCCAGGGAGATGAGTCCGCCTGGAGAATAGAGTCCGTGCAGCTGGGCGCCAGGGTCCTGGGCTTGCTTTCTGTAGGTCTTCAGCTCTGTATTCGTGTCATTTGCTTCGGGACTTTGCCCCTCTCACTCCAACCGATAATCTCCCCGGACAGATCATTCTTGCGAGATTCCATTTCTTTCTCTTGACAAAAAATTCAGTCGCTTCATTTCCTCTCTCCCAAAGATGCTCTTCACTTTCAATTTCAAGACTTTTGAGATGATCTGTCACGCTAGTGTTTCTGTTTTCTTCTTTAGTAATGTCGGTGTGGATGATTTTTCTTTCCATCTTGGGTGTTTAAGAGCACGCTTGACTTTTCTACAGTCAATTTCCTCCTGGCTCCCCTGGCTTGGTCATATTGTCTCCATCATCTGATTCCAAGTTATTTATCCATGTTCTCTTCTCCAATGGAAACTGTCAGACAGATCTTTCATCTCTCTCTCTCTCTCTTTTTTTTTTTTTTTTTTTTTTTTTTTTTTTTGGCTGTGCTCAGGACCAAACCCAGGGCCTTGCCCATACGAGGCCATCGCCCTGCCACTGAGCTGCACCCCCAGCCTGCACCCCCACAGTCTTTCATCTGTGGCCAGCACTCCTCCAGAGGCATGACCGGACTCTTCCCGTGTGCCCTAGAGCTCTGTAGGAAAGCTCACTTTCTCCTCTTGCTTGTGAGGGTTTCATTTTGTTTTGGTACTGGGATTGACCCCAGGGGCATTCTCCCTCAAGCTGCACCCCCAGCCCTTTTATTTTTATTTATTTACTTATTTTGTGTGTGGGGATGGGTAGTACTGGGGATTGAACCCAGGGGCATTCTACTTCTGAGCTACAACCCCTGCCCTATTTTATTTTTTATTTTATTTATTTATTTATTTATTTATTTTTGTGGTACTAGGGATTGAACCCAGGGGCGTTCTACCTCTGAGTTATACCCCACACTTTATTTTATTTTTCATTTTGAAACAGGGTCTTGCTAAGTTGATGAGAATCTCACTACTTGCTGAGGCTGTCCTCAAACCTACAATCCTCCTGTCTCAGCCAAGTACTGGAACTACAGGTATGCACTGCCACACCCGGTTCCTGATTTTTAAAAGTTAATTAATTTATGGTGCTGGGGATTCAACCCAGGGGCATGCTACCACTGAGCTACATCCCTGGCCCTCTATTTTTTTTTTTTTTTGCGGTACCGGGGATTGAACGCAGGGGCGTTCTACCTCCGTGCTACACCCCCAGCCCTATTTTTTTATACTTTATTTTGAAACCGGGTCTCACGAAGTTGCGGAGGTCCTCACTAAGTAGAGAGAGAGAGAGAGAGAGAGACGGGGGGGGGGAGAGAGAGCTGAGGCTGGCCGCGAACCCGGATCCTCCGGTCTCCGCCTCCCAAAGTACTGGGATTACCATGCCCGGCTCCTGGCCCTCTATTTTTTATTTTGAAACAGGATCTCACTAAGTTGCTGAGGGCCTGGCTAAGTTGCTGAGGCTGGCCCTGAACCTGCAATACTCCTATTTCAGCCTCCCGAGTACTGGGATTATGGGCCGTCTTCTTTTTAGTTTTTATTTTGAGAGTAGGACTCAGTAAATTGCTGAGGCTGGCCTTGAACTTGTGATCCTCCTGCCTTAGCCTTCCAAGTAGCTGGGATTACAGGTGTGTGCCACTGTACCTGGCCCAAGAGCCCTGTTAACATACATACTGCCACAACACACATAAACTATCTCCTGCTGATGACCAGGAGAGTGAGACTTGGTCTCACATTGTCAGGTACTTCTGCACAGAATGCCGCAGTACCTCCCAACTTCATCCACGGTACAGCTTCATGGCAGGATGAAGCCTCTCCCTAGTTCCCACACAGAAACACAGAACAGCTTGCCAATGCCTAGTCCTGCTAGCAACCCTGCATCTGGCAACCAGGCAGACCTGAATGGAGAGGATGGGGGGGGCCGGACTGCGCCAACAAAGAACTTACATAAGCTCACCCTGTCTGAGGCTGATGGGTTTTTCTGTTTTGTTTTTGGTACTAGGGATTGAACCCAGAGGCATTCTATCTCTGAACTATACCCCTAGCCCTATCTATCTATCTATCTATCTATCTATCTATCTACCTACCTACCTGCCTACCTACCTATCTATCATCTATCTATCTATCTATCTATCTATCATCTATCTATCTATCTATCATCTATCTATTTATTTTATGGAGCTGGAGTTGAACCCAGGGGCATTCTACCTCCAAGCTACACCCCCAGACCTGTTTTATTTTTTATTTGGAAACAGGATCTCGCTAGGTTGCCAAGAGCCTCACTAGGTTGCTGAGGCTGGCCGCAAACCTGCGATCCTCCTGTCTCAGTCTCCCAAGTACTGAGATTACAGGCATGCAGCACTATACCTGGCTTGTTTTTCTCTACTTGAACATCTCCTTCTGTGGCCCTAGAGGCCTCTTTACCTGGAAAATGCTTCCTCTTGCTGTCACAGGGAACTAAGACCATCCTGTAGTTACTGGACCTCTTGGTCCCTACATCTCCGATTCCTAGGGCAAGATCTGGCACAGAGGAGGTGCTCTGTATTCCACATGTTTCTGGAGAGAATGAATGAATGAGTGAGTGAGTGAAGAGGGACAAAGCCATCATGTACCATCCATGAAGATTCACATATACCACTTTGCTGGTGTGGCAGAGGTTCCTTTAGGAAAGCTTGACTCCAGACCTCAGTGCAGGGTGAGGGACAAGCCGTTCAGGCCTGGGCCCTCCCCCTGCTCCTGTCTTGCCACCTGTACTGGGAGACTTTGAACAGGTCGCCCAGCCTCCTCTCCTCACCCATAGGTGGAAACAGCTCACATGGTTGTTGTGAGGATTAACAGAGGGTGGACACAGACCTGACAGGCTACAGGTCAATACATTTTAGTGAACTACTTGATTCCATTAGCCCAGGTATTAGCAACTCCTTTGTTAATCAGGTATTTGGTTATTCCACCCAGGATTAGCAAGAGCATTAAGATAAGAGATAAAATGCTTTTTACTGTTAGAATAGTATGACTAGTAAACATAAGAGACTGTTGTATAAACTACCAGAACTAATAAGAGAATTGGGCAAGATAACCATCTATAAGATAAACAAAAAAAGCTAGCTGGGTCCAGGCATGGTAGCACATGCCTGTAATCCTAGTACTTGGGAGGCTGAGACAGAAGGATCACAGGTTTGAGCCGGGCTTGGTGGCACACGCTTGTAATCC
The DNA here is from genome assembly GCA_004027185.1 of Glis glis. Lineage (NCBI taxonomy): Eukaryota > Metazoa > Chordata > Mammalia > Rodentia > Gliridae > Glis > Glis glis. The sequence goes on from PVJS01047484.1 coordinate 15,206, forward strand.
CAGTACTTGGGAGGCGGAGACTGGAGGATCCAGGTTCGCCGCCAGCCTCAGCTACTTAGTGAGGCCCTCTGCAACTTCGTGAGACCCGGTTTCAAAATGAAGGATAAAAAAATAGGGCCGGGCATGGTGGCACACGCTTGTAATCCCAGTACTTTGGGAGGCAGAGACCAGAGGATCCGGGTTCGCAGCCAGCCTCAGCTCTCTTGCTC
>PVJS01047485.1:0-15396 GCA_004027185.1 Glis glis
CCCTCTCTCCTCTCTCCTCTTCTCTTTCCTCTCTCTTTCTCCTTCCTGGCTGTCTTGAGCTCAGCCTACTTCTGCCACGATGGGCAGCCATGGTTTTTCTGCTTTGTACTCAGCCTGCCATGAACTGAACCTCTGAAACTGGGAGCCAAATAAACCTTTCCTCTTCTAAGTTGTACTTGTTGGGTATTCTGGTCACAGCAACAGAAAAGCTGACTAAACACATAGATTTGCTTGTATTTATATTTTATATGATTTGAATCGTATTATATGTACTCTTTGTGTCTGTTTTCTTTTGCTCAATATTACATTCATGAATTTTTTTCATATTTTTAGTACAGTTGTAAATCTTAATTCTCCATGGTAGGACAGTATTCCATTGTATGAATATACCACAGTTTATTTCTCCTTTCTATTGCTATTAGATGTGTGGTTGTTTCCAGTTAGTGCTTCTATGTACATTCAAGCACATGTTTGTTGGTGAATACATATATGCCTTTCTTTTCAGTACATACCTGGGAATGGAATTGCTGAGTTATATATCACACATTTGGCTTTAGTTCTGTTAAGCACCTTTGGCGTTCTAATGATTTCACACTCCAGGGAAAGAACCTTGTTTTTTGCTGTGCACACAAACAATGGCTTTCCTTTCCACCCTCCTATCATTACACTTACCCACATTCATATATGTGTTATTCTTTTACATGAATATGTGAAGGCTTACTAAAGGTCTAACTAAAGTTAAACAGTCTAAGCATAATGGGTCCTTCTTCTGAGAACAGAGACTGAGAATGCTGTATAAAAGCCTTCACTATGCTTCTGCTTTCCATTCTCACAATCATGGCAGAAAACTATCTTAATAATCTTCACTGCTGTTTTCAGAGAGCTTTAAACATATATTCATCTTCTCTAAAATCATGCAGAGTTCCATTCCCTGACCATACCTGTCCTTCTCCCCATTCACTTTGTGGACGTCATATCTGTTTTTTTAACTGTAACAAAATAAAAAGACAAATCAATAGGTGGCAATCCTTTCAGTAATATACAAAAGCCACAGAAAATAAGTTAAGGGCAGAGAGAAAAGAGGAATCTTTCAATAGACTGAGGAAAAGACTATGAATGCCTTATATCAGCTTTTCAAACTACTTGAGCCAGGAGGCACTACTAATCTTTAGTTTGTTAATCCAATAATTAATCATTTGATGGTCTCAAGAGGGATTTCAGCAAAAACTAGGTCAAAGAACCAACCATGCTTGATTGCTGATTAGCCTTGAAACCCAGCTGGGATTTATGGAATTATAGAACTCCACATGACTTCAGTTGGATTGCACTTTTACTCCCAAATACAATTACATTTTTTAATATAAATATTTCTACAGGCTTTCCATTTAGCCTATTTCAACTTAAAGTTCTGTGGCTTCACCATCAATGAGAAGCTTTAAAAGACTTCACAATGTTTTGTTGAGTTAAGGATGGCATATTTGTCTCTCATCAAGGTTAGACCCAATTCAAGCATCTGTTTACCAAATATTTACTAAAGAAAACCTACCATATTTAAATAAAACATAGATAATATTTAAATAAGCACTTATTTAAATCTGCATGCTATTGATTTAATGCCAAACTAACCAAACATAGTTCTTGTGTCTTTTTAGAATTTATAGCCTCGTGAAATAGATAAAAAATAAATAAAAGATAAGTAAATAGATAAGCATAACTTGTGATCAGACTATGAAGAAAACAAAAAGATTAGAGTGTTTGAGAATAAGGGAAAGAGAATATAGAAACTTCTTAGAGGATCAGGGTCTCTGGAAGGTGATGTTTAAGCTGAGATATAAATGATGAGAAAGAAACAGTTGTCTACAAAGTGTTAGGAGGGAATGGCATATGCAAAGGGCCAGTGCACTTGGTAAATAGTGCATCAATTATTCGATTATTTTTAAGTTGGCAAGTGAAATTGCATATGTTTATGATATACAACATGATGTTTTGATATATATATATATACATTGTGTAATGACTAAAATTATTTAACATGTGTATTTGCTTACATACTTTTTGTGGTGAGAACACTTAAAATCTATTTTCTTAGCAGTTTTCAAGGAGGAAGAGGGGGCAGGGAGAAGAAGGAGGAGAAGGAAGAGGGATTCAGTAAAAAAGAAAATGGCAAGCACCTCTAAAGACCTGTCAAGAGAATGTCCCAAAGATAGTATTCAGGCCTACAGGTAGGTACCCGGGAGAAGATTACCTAGGGCTAAGGAACCAAGGATTAAATTGGTCAGAGATTCTGTTACCTGACCAAAAAAAAAAAAAAAAAAAAAAAAAAGAGAGAGAGAAACAGAAAGGCAGAAAGTCCAAAGGAGGTAAATGGCAGCATTCCATTAGACCCTAACCCAGGTCATACCAAAAACTTCCAAATATGTAGAACAAAGGGATCTGTTTGCCTTCCCTTGTTCCTCTGCACAAACAGAAGCCCTATGGAATATTCCTGAGAAGATTAGGTACCATTTCATAAAAACAATGAAGCAATTTTGCAGAAGTCAGAAGCAGTATGGACAACTGACTTCTCCCTGCTTATTCAGCCTCATAGCCTACTAGGCCTCATTCCATATTTTTGTTCGTTTGTGCTTTTTAGCATAAATAGAAAGGCTTTTAAAATGTCATAGTACAATGTGTGGAGAAAATTTTTAGAGAATTTCAAATAGAGAAAACTGGTTGGAGAATTGTATTAAAGATTTTTTATTGGTGCATTATAATTATACATGATTGTATTATATTTGTACATGCATATAACATAATTTGGTCAATTTAATTCCCCAGTACCTCCCCTTCCCTGTCTCCCCCTCCCTACATTCACTTCCTCTACTCTACTGGTCTCCTGTCCATTGTCATGAAATCCCCTTTTTATTCCTTCATTCTCACCGTGATATTCTCGAGTTCCATACGTTTACCAGCAAATGACATAATTTTGTTCTTCTTTTTGGCTATCACTCCATAATTTTATAGTCTAGCAGTTCTGAAGTAGGCTTAGATCCAGAACTTTCCATGCACCTTATTTAAGAAAAAGCCATGTGATAGCTGAAAGAAATTTATGGTGCATTCTAAGGAATTCTCAACTATTTTGGAGGATTTTGAAATGGGCTGGATTTTATGTTGAACAGGTGGGGCCAGAGCTAGAGGCAGAACTTTATGATGGATTTTGTACCCTGAACTTTACCTAAAGCAAGGATGACTATATAACCTGAGTTACTTTTATTGTAATTATTTGTTTGCATGACTACTCAGTGGTCCTCTTTTCCCCTTTGTGTCTATAGCACTAAGCACTGTTCCTGACACACTAAGCATTGTTTCTGACACAAAGAAGGGACTTGGTTCTTAATTCTTGGGTAAATGAATAAATGAAATGATTCCTTTAGCTCAGAAATTTGTATAGCCTTCCTATAAAGGTAGGGGTCATGTATTGATTTGGTCCAAAGCCTGCTGGTAAAACAAACAAACAACAAACAAATCAAACAAACAGCTATTTCTGGAGTAGAGAGCAATCAAATCAAACTGAGAGAAAAGAAGATTCACAAACTAACTCTGACTTCTCATTGGTCCCAAATTCCCAGTTACTACCAGAGGTAGCTATTTTAATGACTCTAAAACTCAACATGTCAAAAACTGTCCCCTTCAAAATATTACACCTTCCTAAACTCTTCACTATCGTTAGTGACACATGTATCCTCACTTTCTGCTTAAGCACAATCCCAAATCTAATTTATACTTTTTGTGTCCTATCCTGATACAAAGTCTTATTGTTTGTTTCAATGAATGTTTTTCATATCTCCCCTTTTCTGTCTAATTCCATAGTTGTCATTCTTATACAGGCTCTAAACACTCCACCATCATATCTTCATGATATCCTCCATGCTAGACTTTATTTTCTCTGGTCTTCACTTATTCCTGGCAAAGCTTTCAAAAAGAACTTTTTATCACGTCATTCTCTTGCTTAAGAACTATCAATTCATGCCAGGCTTGGTGGTGTGTGACTGTAGTCCCAGCTACTTGGAAGGCTGAGGCAGGAGAATCACTTGAGCCCAGGAGTTTGAGGTTAGCTTGGAAAAACAGCAAATAAAGAACCACTAATTCCTTTCAACTACCCGTTGGCTTAAATATTAATAAATAGTTATGGATGTGTGTATTAGTATTTTCTTATTTCATTGGTATTTTCTGCCTGGTATAAGCCAAGTTGTTCTCATATCATTTTTCTCCCAGCTCTTGATCATTCTCATTTTTATTCAGTTATGATTTTTCCTTTGGCCTGAGTGGCTCTCACCATCTCCCCATCAATTCATGACTGTCATCTAATTGAAATCAGTTTCAAGATGCACTTGCTACTTTCTTTGATTAAACCCAGGCCATACTGATCACCTTGATTTTCATTTCCATCTACTATCAAATAGATAGATAGAGAAATAAAAATACATATACATATACACCTATAGATGAAATTCTTTTATACATAATAATTATTTTATTTTCCAAACTACTTTATGTAAAATGAACAGTCTTTACTACTTTAATGTTTCATCATTATAGAGTGGGATAATATACAAACTGGATTATTATTAATGCCTCTTGAAGAAATAAACGACTTATTTTGCTTTGAAATACTGGTATTGCCACTTTTTTCATGAATAGATAAATTACTTGAGTCATTCATCCATATATTCATTCACTCATTCACTGATGAACTACTTATTGATTCTACTTTGTCCTGAGCCCTGAAGTGAAACCTGGAGATCCGAAGATGAATAAGACACCATCACTACCCTCAAGGTGTTCACAGCCCAGCAAAGAAGAAAAGAAACTCATTGCAATTATCAGATATCTGGAATTGTCATCAATTTTTCCAGAATTTACTGTTCTCTACCCACACAATCACAAAAGGCAACATGACCTACCTTCTCTTACCCTCTCTTACTGATCTATCAGTCAACAACTGATTCATGAGTATGCTACATTTTTATTGAAGCAATGATTCTTCTGGCCAATGAAACAAGGTAATATTTCCTTCACTTAAGATTTTATACAGTTCCCAGCAAGATAACTGCAGTTAGAATGAAAAACTCACTAGTGGGGACACTGGTCTAAAAGGAAAACTAAAAGAGCCTTTGGGACCTGAGCAAGATTTATTCTCTATTGTTCTCAAAGGAAAGTGCTCTGAACAAAAGAGCGCAAACTAAATTGTTCTAAACTGGATAGCCAGGGAACTTCTAAATCACCTATTTGAGATGATCCAGGTTATATAATTTAACTCTGGATACCTAGGAATCATTTTCATTTTCTTTCTTTTTTTTTTTTTGTGGTACCTGGGATTGAACCCAGGGGCATTCTACCTCTGAGCTACATCCCCAGCCCTATTTTTTATTCTTTATTTTGAAACAGGGTCTCACTAAGTTGCAGAGGGCCTCACTAAGTAGCTGAGGCTGGCCGCAAACCCGGATCCTCCGGTCTCAGCCTCCCAAGTACTGGGATTACAAGCCTGCACCATCACACCTGGCTTATTTTCAATAAACTCTATCTTTTTCTCTTTCTTTATGTTCTGTGGTAAGTAGCTCCTATTTGGTTTTCAGTTATCAATTTCTTCATGATCCCACATTCTTTGTTCTTTTGCTTCTGTGTTCCTCAGTGGAACCTGGTTTCTCTTAGTATCCTATTGGAACATATGTTTTAGTAGTACCATAGTTGATGGTTTTCTGATACTGCTGGTTCAGGATCATATCTATTTGGTAGGATGATGTGAAAGAAAAAAACATTAATAGTGATATTGATGAATGAGAAAATAGGAGAGCAGGATGAAATTCAATAAAGAAAATTCCAGGTAGTTGATTTATAGACAGAAGCACAAAAATATAAATACAAGGTAGTGAGCAATACTTTACAACTCTACAGAATTCAGCTAATATAATGACTGTGAGAAGGGAAGAAGAGATTGATAGAATGTATTCCAGCTGCTTATATACCTGAAAAATGTTAATAGACTAGTGTTCATCAGTTATTCACGATGGAACAAAAAAGAAAGATGAAAAGGAGAGAAGAAAGGAAACCGGCTTAGAATAAAGAACATTATTTTTGGTCATGTATCAGCAAGGCTGTCTTTACCATCACTGGCATGAAATACTGAAATGGACTTCTAAAGGACACTGTGGAATCTGTAGTCAGTCAATAAGATTTATTGCTGTCTTTGGGAAATTATCATAAAGAGTACAGAAAACTTCCTGAGCTGGAGGCTTTAGTTCTTTGCTTGCTTAAAAAAATGTGGTTGAATAATCTTTCAACATCTGCCCTGGCTCTTGACTGCTTTCAACAATGTGATTCAGGGGGAACTCAAGAGTCTATATCTGAGTTGTTTGGAATTGTATGTTGAATTGGTCCCATGCTGTATCCTGCATTTCTATAAAACAAGAGATATCTGTATTTTATATAATCCTTTCTCCTAAATTTAAATTTGACTTTCCAAAGTCTGTGGATCTTCATCATCAAATGTGGCTCGAGGAAATGGTTCCTATTTTATGCCAGCATCACCCTCATTCACCACTTAGGAAAGTTAATGCCATTGTCATTAAGCTCAGAATGAAGACTGAAGTCAAAAATAACATGTCAATTAGCAAAACAACTTTATCAAAATGGCCCATCTTATAGTTTCTAAAATATGCCTTTGTGAACTTATTCTCTATCCCAGAACCTAAATTCCTTTTCCTCCCTTGCCTTTCCCAAATTATATACTAATAATAGCCCTAAAGTATCTGGATTCTAGAATTGTTAACCCTGTATTTGCATTCCTTGACCCAGAGGCCAAGAGAAAAGGACTTTGAGGAACACTAAAGGAAAAGACACTCAGCAAAAGGAGAAATGACTTACTGAGCAAGGCAAGGTTGACAGATACTCTAATAGCAACACTCCCATTTCGAGCCCTAGATATGTACATCCCTATAGAAATATCATGTAAGGTACATGTATAATTTAAATTTTTATGGTAACTACATTTTTAAAAAGCAAAAACAGATGACTACAGTTACTTTTAGAAAGATGCTGTATTTAGACCAACATACACACAATATTATCATTTCAACAAGCAATTGATATAAAAATATCAATAAGAGCTGGACGTGGTGGTGCACGCTTATAATCCCAGTACTTGGGAGGCTGAGACCGGAGGATCCAGGTTCGCGGCCAGCCTCAGCTACTTAGTGAGGCCCTCTGCAACTTAATGAGATCCTGTTTCAAAATAAAGAATAAAAAAATAGGGCTGGGGGTGTAGCTGGGAGATACAATGCCCCTGGGCTCAATCCCCAGTACCGCAAAAAAAAAATATACATACATATATATATATATATATATATATATATATATATATATATATATAATCAGTAAGATATTTTACAGCTTTTAAGAAGCCTATTTCTACTTCACACTTAAAGAATATCTCAGTTTGGACTAACCTCATTTCAAGCATTTAATGGCCACATACAGCTAGTAAATACTGCATTGAATAAAGAAGCTTGAAATCATACATTTGGTGACCACCATTCTATGAAGTCAAGTAGAATGGTGGTCACCAGAGACCTGGGGGTGGGTGAGGTGAGGAGAGATGTTGGTCACTGGGTATAGAGTTACAGTTAGAGGGAATAAGTTCTGGTGCTCTATTGCACAGCAAGGCGACGTAGTTAATATTTTGTGTATTTTAAAATAGCTAAGAGGATTTAAGTGTTCTCATCACAAAGAAATGATAAATATGTGAGGTGATACGTATGTTAATTACTCTTAAGTTGATCATTGCACAATGTATACATGTATCGAAAATGGCACATTATGCCCCATAATTACATGTAATTGTTATTTAAAAATAAAACTTAAAAAAAAGAAGAAAAAAGCCGGGCGTGGTGGCGCACGCTTGTAATCCCAGTACTTTGGGAGGCAGAGACCGGAGGATCCAGGTTCGCGGCCAGCCTCAGCTCTCTCGCTCTCTCTCTCTCCCTGTCTCTCTCTCTCTCTCTCTCTCTCTTTCCTTAGTGAGGCCCTCTGCAACTTCGTGAGACCCGGTTTCAAAATAAAGTATAAAAAATAGGGCCGGGGGCGTAGCGCGGAGGTAGAATGCCCCTGCGTTCAATCCCCGGTACCGCAAAAAAAAAAAAAAAGAAATCATACATCTGACTCCAGCTGTAAGGAAGGGAAAGAGCAAAGCAAGAAAGGGTGGACAATCTCTGTGGTGTTGGCTCCTGCACTTCTCTAATACTCTTCCCTGTTATCACATAGAATGAAATACTTTTAGGGGGCTATGGACAAGAGTGTTGTCAAATCTTTGTTTAAATGGCAAAGCTGATCACTCTACTTAAAATTGCAACTCCTCCCCATCCTGTACTCCTGCTTCTCTCTTATTTTGTGCTCCATATTCCACAGCTCTATTACCTTCTAATATACTACTACATCATTTATTTATTATTATGTTTATTATCCATTCTGTCTTCTTCTCCTATACAATGTAAGAAGAGCAGGGATATTTGTCCACCTAGGTCACTAAGGGCCAGTACCTTGCATATAGTAGGTGCTCTAACAATAGCTGAAGAATGTTGGAGAAATGAGTTCAGCTTAGAATCTCATAATTTTACACATGAGGACACTGGATCGCAGAAAAGTAAAGTGACTTGTCAAGGTCAAACAAACTCATAAATGGCAGAGCCAGTCCTAAGACCAAAGTTTTTGAACTATTCATCTGATACTTTCTACACCATTCCATGTACAAAAAGAAAGGCAGAAAAATAATTTCATTGTTAAGTATGAAATATAAATTATGTTTTTGACAGTAAAACAGATTTCTATTGGATTATAAATTCCTTGAGGTCTTATTGACCTTTGAAACTCCCTGCCCATCCCCCATAATTACGAAGAATGTTTTACACACAGTACGTGCCAGATTAATAAAAGAACAAGTGGTCAATGATATTTGTTTGTGGTATAATATGGGTTTTTCCTCTTACTGGGAAAAAATGGAAAGGCGTTGATGTGTTCACCACATATTAGCTTTTCATTATGGCTTGGAGAGTTTGGAATAAGGCTGGCATATCTTCTGCTGCTATTAGCAACCAGCTTCTGGAGCCAAAATACTAAAATCTTAGAGAAAAAAGTACAAGATTCAAGAGGCAGGTTTGGACAACTGTCTAGTTTCTAATTCTTCTTAAAGATTTGTCATGGTCATGAGTTTTGCTAGCTTGAATTAAAATTGATGTTTATGTTGCTGAGAATCTAGTTTTTTCAGACTGAAATCAATGTGGTGGTGATGAATGAAGCTGACTAACAAAAACTTCCAATTGTATGTACTATAAGAAAACTGGGCTATTGCCATGATGTGATTATATTTGTGGGATTTTTGTACAATAAAATATAATCTCTTTTCAATAATGTTCACTGACATCCTTAGTCCTTTGCTAACCCTGGAAGGATGGAAATAGACAATTGTTACTTCCCTTTATTAGAGAAAGAAACAAAGATAAAGACATTTGTTGGTTAATCAGCAAGTTACCAACCAGATCACAAATCCATATCTTTGTACTTCTGGGACCCCAAAGAAAGACTTTGGATAAGAGTCTAATAATCTTTGATATCCTTTTGAACTAAAGGTCATGTCCTTATTTAAAAGCAACACTAGCAGAGACCCAGAGAAGTCCTATTTGCATAGGAAATCCACAATCAAAAGTTTACAGAAACATACAATTGGCATCCTAGTAACTTGCTCAGCTTGAACATATGCTATCTGATCCTTTTTTAGAATCATAAAAAAAAGTGTTGGAACTTTGGATGCAGCTTAAAGTATAAACCTAGGACAACTAGGAGCACTGCCCCTGTGACTGAGTTTGAAATTTGGTGGAGAATTTCAGTGACTTTGAAATTGTTGTGGACATCCCACTACCGCTTTCTTTGAATTCCAAGTTTTCTTTAAGGCACCAGAAATTGAAAAGTTATTAAAAATTGAGCCACATTTTGCAGATCAATTTGGCTAGAGGTATTAAAATGTCTTTATTTGCCATGGCTGTTGTCTAGTACAAGGGAGACAGTCTTCAAGGGCTAATGCTGGCCTAAGATGGTAGATTTTTATCGCCAGGCAGGTGCTACACAAACACAATTCAAGTTACCATCTATAAATCCCTTCCTAGGTTAATCTGATGCTGAAGCAAGCTATTGTAGCTAAGGAGGAAAAGCACAGTCTTGGGGTTCAAAAGAATAGATTGAAATCCAGCTCAATTGCTTACAGTGTAACCATAAGAAAATAATTCAGCTTTGTTGTGCCTTGGATTTTTCATCTGAAAAAATGGGAGGGAGAAAATTCTAGGTGAAGGGATCCTTATGAATGGAGACCTAGAAGTAAAGGTGACAGAAGACCCTGGGCTTGACTAGGGCAGAGACTATATATAGAAAAAACAAAATATAAGAGGATGTTATAGATAGAGTTAGATAAGTAGAACCAGAATAAGGATGTGGGCTCAACTCAGAGGGTTACTGGCAACCAGAGTGGAATGAGGAAAAGATAGTCCAGGGGAGGTGGCAGAATGCATCAAAGAGCAAAGTACGGAGAACTAGGAGAGTCCCCCAGAGGGCAGTTGCAGTCATTTGTGTGTAAGACGAGGAGACCTGAAGTAGATTGTGGTGGAAGGAACAGAGGGAAGAAAAATCAGTATGACTTGGTCTCTCACTTACCTATATGAGTCAAAAATAACTAAATAATGTAAGTCTGGGTAATGGCAAAGATGCTGATGTAATTCACAGAGAAAGAAGGTGGAAGGAGAGAGTCATAAAGGTTTCTGAAATGTTGAGTTAGGGTGGTGATGGCCAGTCATCTATGGGGAAATACTGATTGAGCTTGTAGTAACGTGGAGATTAAGTGTGACAGAGATAGTTGAAGCCATTGGAACAGATGAGCTTCCCCAGTGAATCAAGAGGAGAGAAAGAACAACTCAGGATTTAGGATGCAATATTGGAGAATTAACTGTGATAATGTATGTAAAGTACTTAACACAGTGGCTTGCATATACTAAAACATCAACAAATGGTACTTTTTAAGAATGGGGCCAGGGCCGGGCATGGTGGTGCACGCTTATATTCTCAGTACTTTGGGAGGCAGAGACCGGAGGATCCAGGTTCACGGCCAGCCTCAGCACTCCAACCCCCCCCCCCCCCGTCCCCCGTGTCTCTCTCTCTCTACTTAGTGAGGCCCTCCGCAACTTCCTGAGACCCGGTTTCAAAATAAAGTATAAAAAATAGGGCCGGGGGTGTAGCGTAGACCGCCCCTGGGTTCAATCCCCGGTACCGCAAAAAAAAAAAAAAAAAAAAAAAAGAATGGGGCCAGGGCTGGGTGTGGTGGTGCACACTTGTAATCCCAGTACTTGGGAGGCTGAGACAGGAGGATCACAGGTTCAAGGCCAGTCTTGTAAACTTAGTGAGACTCTGTTTCAAAAATAAAATCAGGCTGGGGTATATAACTCAGGGATAGAATGCCCTTAGATTTAATCCCTAGTACCAAAAAAAAAAAAAAGGCAGAGAGGAGCTTTCAAAGGAAAGAGAGAGGGATACATGGTAATCTCCAGTGACTCTCCTTTCTGATGGGAGAGTGCAGTTTTCATGGTAAGGGAACCAGGCCTCAGCATGATGGTATCCCAGGGTTCCCAAGGATCATCTTCCAATAAACTCTGTACCAACTATAGAATAAAACTGAATATTAACAGCTTTGTTGGTGGATTGAATTCCCAAGAGCTATATTAATTGATTGTTCAGGCATTAGCTGGGAGTGGTGTGAAATATGACCCGTGAATCCATATTTTTTAACAAGAGTGTGTAAGAATCTACCATTACTATTCTCCTAGCCATTTAAGATCAATCTTGGGAGCACAGTGTGGGTCAAACTATTTGTGCTTTGGTTTAGTCTATGGGCAGTCAGCCTCAAATAGAATAAGAACCTCTGTTTTTGTGATTTTTCCCTCTAGTTTCACAATTACCTGACCTCAGATGTGTATACCTGGACAACTCTCTAATCTCTGTTAAGTGTAGGTGGGTACTACTACAAAATGATTCATCAATTTAAGATGTATTAAGCACTTATTTTGATCCAGAACAATATCACTCACACTCAAAAAAAAAGAAGGGTGCAGAATACAGTGAGCCAATGAATAGGGAGAGGAATGGAGAAAGAAATAATTAATAAGGGCTAAAGAGATAAAGGTTGCGAATAAAAATGCCCCAAAGCATTTGACTCTGCATCTGTCTTCATAAGCTCTCTCCAGTTTATAGCAGAGCAGACAATTAGATGTATAGGCTACTCAATCCTAATTTCTGAATTCAGGAAGGGATTAATGGTTCCACAAAAACAAGAGACTTTTTTTCCACTTTTTCTGCATCAATCCAGCCTGAGCACAAATGTATCTCTGTTAAGGCTGGGGGAGAAAGAGGGAGGGAGAACATGACTACTGCCAGCACAGGCTCAACAGACAGGAACAGAAAAGAATTTTACTGGCAGAAATTAGAAATTGTTCTTTCTCACTCCACCAACACATAAGTAATAAACGCAGAACTACCTTCTGCTGCCTTTATAAGCTGTGCTACGAAAATGATGCCTCAAGGGATAGAAGTAGAATCTGCCATGCGATAAAACTGTACCACCCCATCCGGAACACCTGAAACTATTAAAAAATATTTTTTGCTTATGATATTTTTGAGAGAGTCCCAATAGTATCAGTTAGTTAATAAATGAAGCTAAAGCTTTTTGTCCACAGGACTTTGCAAATGCTTCAGAACAAATCGAAAAGCACATGATGCAATCTTTAGAATGAATAAAAACTGTTACATGCACACCAGTTAAAGTGAGAGTTTCATGTGTGTGACATGTAATGCTTCAGAGGGTACCAGGCATGTGCAATGGGATGTTAAAATGGGTCTCTGTCTCTGTTTGGCTGAGACTCTGAAGATAATGAATGCCAACCACTCCCACATTCCAAAGTGAGGTGCTAGAGACCCAAAGCAGAGCTTGCAGTTCTATGACCATTAGTTGGTCATCCATTCCTTGCCTATAAAAATAAGACTAAAAATATTGACAGAGTTTTTATTTTGTTTTGCAGAGCTAGGGATCAAACTTGGGGTCTTGTGCACATTAGGCAGATGAGCTACATCCTCAGCCCCTAAGAGAATTTTTGGAGATTAACATTCTAGAATGACTCCTGCAACTATGTTATTATTTTCTTTCTCCATCATGCCTACCTCAGGCCAACATGGAGCCCCCCATTATACCTTCAACCCAGTGAGAGGGGTATCAAGGAAAGTACCAGAAAGTTCAGTGTATCCAGGTCAAACATGAGAAATTCTAAAAAGATTGAGGCTGCCTGGAGTAGGTGGAGACAGCAGAACAGAGAACTGCAGCTAGTAGGTAACTACATCTCCACTGACAACAGGGATATACTTGTTTGCCATGGATCGGTAGTGGGCGATGCAGGAGAAGGGCCTCTGGCCTGGAACTGGCTAGGTTGGCAGGCAGGAAGGTTATCTGTGAGAGCAAGACCACCTTCAGCAGAAAGGCTCAGAAATCACAAAGAATATAGAGGTTGTGGAAGGAAAAGGACCTACAGTTGTGTCACATATCTGAGGAATCATTAAGGAGGCCCCACAGCACCCTTATAGGGTTTATTCGCATCTGTGTCACAGCCAGAGGAAATCAAGACCCCTACAGCGGTGCTAGGCAGACTTGTGCTGTCCCACACCTCTCCTGTCTCCTTTCAGTTCAGTATTAAAGGAGCTAGAGAGAGCCTAGTGAGAGGAGCAGAAGAAAAGGAAACAACCCACATGCTCCCACCCACACCCACCTGCACAGCAAGCTTCCAGTTGAAGCAAGTCCAAATCGGGGGAAAGGAGAAGATGTAACTTTGAATGAAGTTCAGAGTTTTTGCTTACATTGAACTAGATATATGAATTACTGAATGAACACTGTTCTAGGAGATCAAATGACCAGCAAAACAGATTTTATTATCTAATTGTGAGTGTATAAGCTCTGAGGTCTGCCCGAAATTTCATCCAAGAGTAGAGGAAGAAGTAACAGCACAGAGTACAGGCAGTGCAAGGAACGTACAAAGTTATTTATTTTCTGATTGCACCTTCTTTTTCACATCTGTCCACTGCCCCTGCTGGAAGAAACCATGTTTGTGATTCTACTTCACTCCCAATTCCTGACCATAGGTAATTAGACCAAGGAAGGGTATCTAACCAACGTCAACAAAAACAGTAGCCCGCCAGAGATGTGTGACCCTTGCACAAAAAGATAAAGGCAGTTTCCTTGTCATGGCAATATGAGGAAAGCAACCAAACAGGAGAATCAGTGTATTTAGCCATGGGAAGTGAGACTGAAATATCATTCATTCATCCAACAAATATTTATTAAGGGCCTACTATATTATAATAAAGAATAACAAACATAAAATTCCTATATTCAAGGAGATAACATTCTACTGGGGAGGAGGACAAAAACATTAAATAAATGAAACAATCACAGATGATAATTATTGCAATGAAGGAAGTAAAAATATTTGGATAAGGAATCACAAGAGGAGGCAGCCACTCTCTATATACAGTGGTCTGGGAAAGGCTGTCTGAGGTGTGATTTTAAAGTGAGACTTAAAGAATTATATAGATCCAGATTTATCAAGAGTTGGAGGAAGAGTGTTCTGAACACAGAGAACAAACAAGTGCAAAAACTCTGAGGAAGGAAATTGCTCAGCACATTCCCAGAACTGACAGACGGCCAGGGCAGCTAGAGCAGAGTGAGCACAGAGGACGCTGAGATCAGAGAGGGAGACCAGCGCCAGATCATGCAGAGACTGGAAAGTGGCGGTGAGTCCAGTGCAGGACTGAGGCCAGCGTGGACGAGGTGAAATGCACCTTTAAAAAAGAGTCAGCTACGAGGCTACCCAGTAAAATTTATAGCTGTTACAGTCATACTGTGTATCATCATCTCCATCAACAATGAATTGTATATATGATGGTAGTCCCATAGATTATAATGAAGTGAAAATTTCCTATCACCTAGTTATGTCATTTTGGCAGTACTGGGGATTGAACTCAAGGGCATTCTACCTCCAAGTTACACCCCCAGCCCTATTTTTTTTATTCTTTATTTTGAAATAGGGTCTCACTAAGTTGCAGAGGGCCTCACTAAGTAGCTGAGGCTGGCCATGAACCCGGATCCTCCAGTCTCAGCCTCCCAAGTACTGGGTAAGACCTGAGAAGGCCCTAATCTCTTGACCCTGACTAACACTGGGGCTCTATGTAAGCAGTAGGAAGGCTCAGGCAAAGTTGAAAACTGCTGGAGAGTTGAAGGTGTGC
>PVJS01047486.1:0-15429 GCA_004027185.1 Glis glis
ATGAGGAATAATTCTTACATTGATTTTATCATGACTTATTATATTAATATATAGAGAAACTCTATAAAAAAGAAGTTAGACAATGAATATGTTTATTAAAAACATTTTCTTATTATATATTATGGCTCTTCTTTTATTATAACTAGGAATTTAAGTATATTCAATTGAATGTACTATGACCTGAAAACATACTGAAACACATGACAACCTTATTAAAGAAAAAAATTGATAGATAAAACTCAGGATTTTTGATAATGTATGAGTAATGAATAGTGAGTAGGGTATCATTTTAGCTGTGTTGTTTAGAGTGTAAATTCCTACCACTTTGCATACTCAGTATTCAACACAGAACAGATAGTTTACAAATATTTATTTAATAATGGATGTATACATGATTATAATGCATCAGGTTTTCCAGTTAATCAGTCTATTAGTGAGAATTTATTAATCTTCTATATTCTCATGGAAACACTTCTTTTCTTGTCTTCATTAAAAATATTTGTTTCCATACCTCAGTGATTACTCTGTCCAGTGCATTTCACTATTTCAGGTCATTTTACCTCAGAATGCTGCAGTACCTTACTTTCTCTCTCTTTTCCTCCCCCTTCCCCCATATCAGTATCTACTGTTAGAGCTTCTAATACCTTTTGCATCTCCAACTGCATTTCCACCAAACTACTCATTTTGATAGGTGTTTGGCATTTCAAACTTCACAAATAAAAAAAAATTACTGATTTTTATCTACAACTTATTTCCTTCCGCAGTCTTTCCCAAATATATATGTGATTGTTATCTTCCTATGACCTCAAGGCAGATGTCTTAGGAGACTATCTTAACCCCTTTATTTTTCTCACACCCCATAACCAATGCATCAGTAAGCACTGTCAGCTTTCACCTTCAAAACATTTCAAGTGTCTGGGTACATCTTGATCTCACTGGGCTTCATACCAGGGACATCTGTTATCTGGGGCAGCCCTCCAACTGGTGTCTTTACTTCTTCACTTGCCCTCCGGGGTTCTACTTTGTACATGGGAGCCAGAGTCATTCTATTAAGCTGTAGGTCAGAGCAGGTCACTCATCTGTTCAAGCCAACCGGTGGCTTCCCACCTCTCAGAGTTTTGGCTCACATGTTCTAGGCCCTTGACACCTGTCTTTTTTTTTTTTTTTTTGGTACCGGGGATTGAACCCAGGGGCGTTCTACCTCCGCGCTACACCCCCGGCTCTATTTTTTTTTATACTTTATTTTTGAAACCAGGTCTCACAAAGTTGCAGAGGGTCTCACTAAGTAGAGAGAGAGAGAGAGAGAGAGAGAGAGAGAGAGAGCGAGTGAGCTGAGGCTGGCCGTGAACCTGGATCCTTCAGTCTCTGCCTCCCAAAGTACTGGGATTACAAGCGTGTGCCACCATGCCCGGCTTTGACACCTGTCTTGAATCATCTCTTGCTATTCTCATTTAGATTCTTCTGCTTCTGGTTAAATTGGACTCAGTGCTGCTCCACCAACTGGAGGGGCACGTTCTTGCCTCAAAATATTTCACTTCTCTCTGTCCTACCTGGAGTAGTCTTCCCCAGGTATATTCATGCTTCATCACTTTCAGCTTCTTAAGTTTTAGTTTCTTAGCCGGGTGTGGTGGCGCATGCTTGAAATCCCAGTACTTTGGGAGGCAGAGACCGGAGGATCCGGGTTTGCGGCCAACCTCAGCTCTCGCTCTCTCTCTCCCTGTCTCTCTCTCTCTCTTTCCTTAGCGAGGCCCTCTGCAACTTCGTGAGACCCGGTTTCAAAATAAAGCATAAAAAATAGGGCCGGGGGCGTAGCGCGGAGGTAGAACGCCCCTGCGTTCAATCCCTGGTACCCCCCCCAAAAAAAGTTTTAGTTTCTTATAGGCACCCTAAGAATCACCGTATTCATGGAAAATTCAACTAAGCTTCCAAAGTCCACCAGTCCTTATGCATAATAATAGCTTGAGTTTAGGTCATGCCAAGTTCACTCTTTCACATCTGCATGTGATTTCTTTCATTCATTCATTCATTCATTCACTCATTCATCCCTTTGTTCACTTGTTATTTAGTATTTGTTTTCTGTGTTTTCCCACTAGGGTGCAAGCTTCATAACAATAGAAATGTGTATTTGCATCAATGCCATATAATAAGTACCTGGAATAGTGTTCAGTACATAGTAAATTATTTAATATTTGTTGAATAAATAACTGGATATTCTTATTTTGCATGATGTTTTAAATAGGAAAGTAAAATAAATTTCTGACTCCTATCAAAGACTACTGCATAACTTGCTAAATACATGACCGGTTGTTTATTTTTTTTTGCCTAACTGTAAACACTGTGAGAGAAAGAGCTATCTTATTTATTTTGTGTCTCCATTTACAACATTATTTGAACTTAATAGATATGTATAAAGTGAATTAGTGGAACCAATTTCAAAGCACATGTTATCAAAGGTAAAAATAATATAGTACCACCTGAATATGTAACTGCTACAGAGTACATAGTAAGAGGTAATCTATCTTATTTAGGTGGCATCAAGAGCCATTTTATTTCCAGAAATATGTAACAATAGTACTCAAGTCTTTTCACCTGCCCACAAAGTCAGTTGGAGAGAAGTGAATGCGTTGTCCTAGTATTTATGAACCTACTGATGTTGGTATCGCTGTGCCATTAAACATAGGTAGGTGTAGAATGTCATGTAAATTCATAAAAATGTCTTGTTCCTTGCCTATAAGCAATGCTTGTCCTTCCCTCATATTCCTCAGTACCAAATCCGAGAAGGGAAGATCAATTTATATTACCCCCTTCCACACTTTTACTTCCAAAGGACACTTAATACCCAATCTTTTTACCTCATTATTATGGCTGGGTATCACCATCTTTGTTGAAAACTCCTGCCATTTCTGTTCTATTGCTACTTCTGCCAGGCAACACCTTTGCTGGTGGGCACACTGTCTCTTCCTCTGGGTACAGCTACTTATTTTTCCAGTATTACAATATTTGCTGCATGCTACTCATACATTTTTGGCCCTGCAGCTTAGGATGTTGATTGATGAACAGCTGAAGGCTGTTGATTGATGTATTGAGGAGGACTTACTCTTTTCTCATTTTCGTATGCTATGTTATGTTCTGGTACCTCATGGCTTTAGAAATGTCACCTTAATATACAGATACTTAAAATCCACAATCTATCACAAGAAATAAATGGAAATAAATAGTAAATGGATAGTAAATGGAAATTGAGTTGAAACATCACGCTGCTATTAAAACCAGAAGCCCATAGTTCCAATGGGAATGTGCCCATGGACAGATTCACTCTATCTAGTAGCACCTTCCCTTAGGATGGTCCTGAGAAAGAATCCCATCATTCGCTCATTAAAACTTTGTCATGAATGCTGAATAGGCCTAGTCTAGGTTTCCTTTGCAATTTGTAAACTATGTTTAATAATCTGTCTTATAAATGTCACAATTACCTTGTAAACTCCACTTCCTAAGTATTATCCTCATTTCAAAGATTTTTGATGTTTTGAGAATGGAATTGATAACTCTAAGTAACTACTTAGTATAATTTCATTTATTTTTCAAAACAACTAAGAGATAACTCAAAATCTCTGAAGGTTAGTAGCTACTGAAGGTCACAACGAAAAAATGTTGGAGAAATTGCTTTACTATCAATTTTTTACTTTGAAATTTTCTCTCAGTCTGGGTTTTGAATGATTTAAAGATAGATTAACATAAACTATTATGAATATATGTTTAGTAATTTAAATATTTATTAAAGTGTCATGCTAGTATAATTTCAGCACAAAAACATTTTAGGACAGTTTAATTCTTAATGAAGATACTTAAGCCTGGTTTAATGGTGCATGCCTGTAATCTCAGTACTTGGGAGGCTGACCCAAGAGGATTATAGCTTCAAGACCAGCCTTGGCAATGTAGCAAGATGTTGAGCAACCTAGTGAGACCCTGATTTACAACAAACAATAAAAAGGACTGGGGGTGTAGCTCACAGGTAGACTGTCCCTGGGTTCAATCCCAATACCAAAAATAAAAATAAAGATGCTTAAGAATTAAGTGCCAAAGCAATATATACTAAAGGAGTAAGCATGGTACCATAAGAATTGCTTGTCTTGGTAGGGAGCAATAGTCTTCCAACTGGAAAACCCAGACATATTTCACTAAGGGGTGCTAGTCACATGGGAAAAGAAGCTCCTCCAGGTGGAAATGGGTGCAGGGCAAACAGGACTGATATTAAGAACATGGATCCAAGCCAGGCATGGTGATGCAAGCCTGAAACTCTAGTACTTGGGAGACTAAGACATGAGCATCTCGGTTTCAAGGCTAGCCTCAGCAACTTAGTGAGGCCCCCTGCAACATTGTTTTTAAGTTTTCTTTCAAGAAATGATTATACAAATCCTTGGCTCATTTATCAATTGTTCTTTTTTTCTTGAGTTTTAGAAGTACTTCATATATAGGAGTACTTTATATATTAAGAATGTTAAACACTTAACAGATATATGATGTGCAAATATTTTCATCCCTCCTATAGGTTGTCTTTTTACATTCTTGATGGTGTTCTTTAATGCACAAAAATTCTTGAATTTTGATGGAGCTCAACAACTTTTTTCTTGTTGCTAACAATTTTGGTGTCATATTTTATATGACACTTTTGGTATCATATCAAAGAATCCATTGCTAAATATAAGGTCATAAAGAGTGATTCCTATGTATATTTCTAAGAGTTTAATTATTTTAGGTTCTGCATTTTGAATTGCTGCATTTTTATTTAATTTTTGTGCAAGGTATAAAGTATGGGCCTAGCTCAATTCTTCCACCTTTGGGAGTGCAATGACACTGGAGACCATACAGAGTGGTATTAAGATCTTAAGAATCTAGTCTTCTCCCATGCTCTTGGATAGGCAGAATACATATCATCAAAATGACTTTCCTTCCAAAAGTGATTTACACACTCAATGCAATCCCTATTAAAATATCATGGTCATTCTTCACAGATATAGAAAAATCAGTCCTTAAATTCATTTGGAACAACAAAAGACACAGATTAGCCAAAATAGTTCTCAGCAATAAAAACCATTCAGGAGGCATCACAATATCTGACTTCAAACTATATTACAGAGTCATAGTAATAAAAACAGCATGATATTGGCACAAAAGAAGACACATAAACCAATGGAGCAGTATAGACAATTAAGAAACAAATCCATACACTTACAGCCAATTTGTTTTTGAAAAGGGGGTCAAAAACATACACTGGAAAAAAGATAGCCTCTTCAACAAGTGGTGTTGGCAAAACTGGTTATCCATATGCAGAAAAATGGAGATAAATCCAACTTCCTCACCCTGCACAAGAGTCAATTCAAGATGGATCAAAGACCTGGAAATTAGACCCGAGACTTTACAGTAACTTGAGGAAGGCAGAGGTGCAGGACCAACCCATGGGCATGGGTAAAAACTTCCTCAACAAGACTACAAAGGCAAAGGAAATTAAAATGAGGATCAGTACATGGGATTGCATTAAACTGAAAGACTTCTGTGCAGCAAAGGAAACTATCAAGAACTTCAAGAGAGAACCAGCAGAATGGGAGATTTTGGACAACTACTCCTCTGATAGAGGACTAATATCTAGAATATACAAACAACTCAAGAAACTCGCCGCCAAAAAATCCCAAATAACCCAATCAAAAAATGGGCAAGTGAACTAAATAGACACGTCACAAAAGAAGAAATACAAATGGCCAATAAATATATGAAAAAAATGTTCAATATCATTAGCAATCAGAGAGATGCAAATCAAAACTACCCTGAGATTTCACCTAACCTCAATTATTATGGCAATCATTAAAAACACAAACAATAATAAATGCTGGTGAGGTTGTGGAAATGGAGGAACTCTGATACATTGTTGGTGGGATTGCACATTAGTTGCAACCACTTTGGAAAACAGTGTAGAGGATCCTTAGAAATAATGGGAATGAACCTACCATATGACCCAGTAATACCACTCCTGGGTATCTACCCAAAAGAATTGAAACCTGACTACCATAGTTGTGCATGCATATCTATGTTTATAGCTGCACAATTCATAATTGCCAAACTATAGAACCAGCTGAGGTGTCCATCAACAGATGAATGGATTACAAAATTATATATGGATTACAAAATTATATATATATATATTACAAAATTATATATATATAGTGTAATTCTACTCAGTCATAAAGAAGAGCAAAATTATACCATTTGCAGGAAATGGAAGAAACTGGAAAATATTATGCTAAGTGAGATTAGTCAGTCACAAAAAAGAGAATGGTTGGATATTCTCCCTCATATGCAGAAGCTAGTGAGAAATTGGGACAGAGGAGGGACTCTAGACAAAGGGGGAGAATCCTTAGTGGAGTGAAGGAAGGGACCTAACTGAGGGAGATGCGGTAGGGAAGGAAGACTTGAAGAGGGAAACACCTCAATGGTCATGATGTACATGTACAATCTTATCAAAGCCAATCACTGTGCTGAGCATGGGAAGGTGGGGAGGAAGAGGGAGTAGGTTGGGAACTGCAGGAGGGCCCAACAAGTACTGTGTGCATGTATGCCTCTATCACCCTGAACTGCATCAAAATATATAAGTACAATGCACCAACTGAAAAAAAGAAATTTAGTCTTTCTCCCAATGAATATGAGATATATTCTTAGATAATTGAGTTTTCCTTCATTTCTTTCTGCAATATTTTGTAATTTTTAGTGTATACATCTTTCACCTGTCCTGGTTAGATTTATTCCTAGATATTTTATTCATTTTAATGTTATTATAATGTTATTTACTTTCTTAATTTCCTTATTGATTTTTAATTGCAGGCATATGGAAATGCAACTGATTATTGGGTGCTGATTTTGTACCTTACAATTTTTGTGTATTCTGTTAGATTTCTGGCAGATTCCTCAGGACACACACACACACACACACATACACACATACACACACACACAGGATTTATTTATCAACAGAGATCATTTACATGTTCTTATCAAATGTATGTGCCATTTGTTTGATTTTCTCATCTAGTTGTTTTTGCTAGAACGCTTAGTATGCTGTCAAATAGCAGGGGTGAATTTGAGCATCCTTGTCTTATTCTCTTTTTTTGCAGTACCGGGGATTGAACCCAGGAGCATTCTACCTCCGCGCTACACCCCCGGCCCTATTTTTTATACTTTATTTTGAAACCGGGTCTCACGAAGTTGCGGAGGGCATCACTAGGTAGAGAGAGAGAGAGAGAGAGAGAGACAGAGAGAGAGAGAGAGAGAGAGAGCGAGCGAGAGAGCTGAGGCTGGCTGCGAACCCGGATCCTCCGGTCTCTGCCTCCCAAAGTACTGGGATTACAAGCGTACGCCACCACGCCCGGCTATCCTTGTCTTATTCTTGATCATGAGGAGAGAGATTTCAGTATTTCATCATTGAGCGTGATGTTTGCTGTGGACTTTTTATGAAGGGCTTCATATATTGATGAAGATTCTGGCTATTTCTAGTTTGCTGAATGTTTTCTAATCATGAAACCGTCAGTTCTGGATTTTGTCCAATATATCTGTTATTATCATTTGTTCCTTTCACCTTTGTTATAAACGGAGTGTGCCACATTGACTGAAGTTCTTACATTGGACTACCCTTGCATCTCTGGTATAAATTATACTTGGCCACGTTGTATTATCTTTTTACTATTTTTGATAAATTTGTTTCGTTGGCGTTTTATTGACTATATTTGCATATAGGCCCATGGAATCTTGGTGTGTAGTTTTCTTGTGATACCTTTGTCTCACGTTGGTGTCAAGATAGTGCTGGCCTCATGAAATGAGTTAGGTGTGGTCCCTCATGTTCCTTGTTGTGTATCAAAGGAATTAGTGTTAAATATTTGGTAAAATTCATTGAATTCTTTTCTTTCATGGGAGCAGGGGTTTGGTTACTATCTCAATCTCTTCTTATAAGTCTTTTGTGATTCTCTATTGCGTATATCAGTTTGGCACATTTGTATGTTTTCAAGATTTTTTTCTGTGGCATCTCTCAGGCCTTGAGTCCTGAGTCCATGTCTTTTCCACTTCCTCATTTTGATCCAAAATACTCTTAACGTCAGGGCTCAGATATTTTTAGCTGCTCTACTCACAGCAAAGTTCTCTAATATCGGTTTACCTGTTTAGCTATTGCACCTCCATGAGAATAAATGTATATGGAATCTATCTTCTACTTTTCATATCTATGGCCGTTTGCCACTTGTAATTATTTTTTTTTTTTTTGTGGTACTGGGGATTGAACGCAGGGGCGTTCTACCTCCACACTACACCCCCGGCCCTATGTTTTTTTTATACTTTATTTTGAAACCGGGTCTCACGAAGTTGTGGAGGGCCTCACTAAGGAGAGAGAGAGAGAGAGACAGGGAGAGAGAGAGCGAGAGAGCTGAGGCTGGCCGCGAACCCGGATCCTCCAGTCTCCACCTCCCAAAGTACTGGGATTACAAGCGTGCACCACCACGCCCGGCTCACTTGTAATTATTACTGAAACAATGTAAGGAAGGGCCAAGAAGATCACAGATGAGATGAAAGCATTGCACTACAATCTCATTTTAAACCCTAACTCAAAAGGGGAATTTGTACACGAGCTTTGAACCTCAGTAAATTGAGCTGCAAAATGGGGATGATAAGTACCTCACAGGTGTTGTGATGATTAAAGAAGATACTCTATTTCCTTTGTTTAGAAGGTTTCCCCTCACCTTCCTGGCAAGATCTGTTCATTAGCAGTGGACTTATCACCTTATTTGTAAAATATTCCTTTGCATGTAAAGCAGAATTAATTGCTGCTGCCTCTGTGCTCCTACAGCACCTTATTCATAAACACGTATCACATTATTAGCTACATTCTGGATTGCCAGCACCAGTTGTGAGCTCCTTTATAAGACTGCTAACAGAAGCTCCTCATCTATAAATACTTAACACCTTTCACTTTGCCTATAATAAGAATGAAAAAGCATTCATCAACTTTTCTTGAGTGGAATTGTCCCCATAGAATATCTCAACATTTGGTCATTTTATGGTCAGAAAGTTGTTTGCATCACTTTAATTCAGTACTAAGGAGTACAACAAATTCAATCATCAAATAGATTGTCCAGTACTCCCATCTGCTCTCTGTGAACATGATTGCCCAGTTGACCAGAATTATCAGTGTCAGTTGTTTATTTTTACTTAGATAAGAGTTAGATACACATGAGTTTATACACACAAATATATATACTTCAAGTTTTTTTTTACATTCTGAAGAAACTTATTTTTCATCTCATTGGTTTTACCAGATTATAATAAAAATTCTCATTATCTATATTTTTTCTTCATAGTCCATGTCTGCATGCAAAATTTGTTCACAAAACAGACTTTAATATTTCCTAAGCAATAAACTCTTTCTACTTGTATAGCTTGATGTGTATCCTCTTAAAAGTAGTTCACTTATTATACTTCTCAAAAGACAATGTTTTTCCAGACAATGCCCTTATTTTTGAGAACTTAATGGTTATACAGTGGCATCATAAATGCAAAGGGCATAATGACTAAGATAAATCGGTGTGGTTTTTATAAAAAATGATAAACAGTATTAGTGTTAAACTAACTCACTTAGTAAAACACTTTTGTTTTAGAATAAATATGGGGTAAGGATGATGCAGAAAATTTCAGTGTCTGCAAAATAACAAGTGATACCTATCCAGGAATAGGGTCTAATCTATTAAAATCTTTTAATGCATACAATAATTAGGACAAAAATATGGCAACTTACCATGTATGTTCAGATTCCCTATAAGATTCAGTTTTGAAAATAGTCTTCTAAAATATAGTGTAACAACTGAAGGAGACAACAGATCTTGTTCAAGGCAGATTTATAGCTATTGCATTTTGGTTTTTGCTTGTGTCAGCTAACCTTGGCAAAAAGAACCCTTTTGCTATTGGGGTGAAACCTGTAAATCTAGATTTTTTTCCCCTCCCTTCCTCTCAAACCCTTGTCTAAGTCCTTGCCACTTTTTGCATTCATCATAAGTATACTTAAATGTGGGTGAAATTCTGAATGTGTGATTTTAATTATATCTTGCATATTTATTTTAACCCTACTATGTAATTAATAAGTAATTTTAATTAATAAATTTTCTTCTTTGTCCATGAATAGAAAATGCTTGTTATTTTGAAGATTTTACTTTTATGGTTTAACATTATTCTGCTTCAAAATTAAAAGAACATATAAAAAGGACTTTTTTTGTGTGTAAGGCACGTTAGTAACAAATAATGCCACTGGCTTTCATTTGTAGCTTGTTTAAATAACCTTTTTAACATTACATACAAACATACCAACTACATGCATGTTTAATAAAAGCATTAGGCAGTGATACATTCTATGTTGTACAGATCATCGCAGTTATACGAAATATGCACATAAGTTAGACAGTGATCCACATTTACATCCATGGACAGCAATTGCATGCTTAGATTATTTTATAATATTTAAACAACTTCAAGATAAACTTGCTTAAAGAAATTCCATTGCATTTAAAACTAAACCTCGTTTCCTTATACATATATCTTGAACTGCTGTACTTTATAAATCAGAAGAATTTTCCTTTTTATAGTGAGTAGTTCATTTTTAAAACCTTTGTTTATTAATCCTTCTTAATAATGTTAATGTCTTCTCCTTTCTAGACTGAGGTCAATGGACCGTTCAAAGATTATTCCACACTGTAGAAAGTGAGGAGGTATCCATAATTATGGTCATTGCCCCCAAATACTCAAAAACAAAACCCACATACATGTCCATTTGCAGACACCAACAACACATTGTTTTATGCGTGAGTTGGAGCTGTTCCTCTAAGGCTGTCTTTGATCATTGTTCAATCCTCAGTACCACAAATAAATTTAAAAAGTACAATAATCAAAGGTAGCCTTAGAGGCTGTGTCCCCAGCCCTTTTTACATTATTTTCAGACAGGGTCTCACTATGTTGCTCTGGCTGGCCTCAAATGTGCAATCCTCCTACCTCAGCCTCTCAAGTACTGGGGATTACAGGCATGTGCCACCATGCTCGGTTCATTGTATTATTTTAATTAATGAATATTATTATTAGATTTTTAGAAAGAGTTTGGGATAATTAAGTTACTTCACTCATCATTCCCAGTTATTTTGGTGGAACACGTGATTCCTGGAAGAAATTTTATTTTTCTTTCCCAGGAGACAGCTTTCTATAAGAAATTTAGATTTTCTATTATTTCTTATGAAAGTAAGGTAAATCACAGAAACAGTATTAGTGTAATACCTATTATAAATAGAATGGTAAGCATTTTCTGTGATTGAACTACACTAAGGTTCTTTGTTGTTATTATGAATAAAAATATTTTGTATATGAACAGAGGAGATATTTATGAGAATAAGATATTCTTCCTGGAAATCTTTTAATTTATTATTAAAATCTAGTTTTTATAAAAAACTAATTTGAAAAAGCAATTGTTATATACTTATCTGCATTTTTAAAGAATCCAAACCTGAATATTAAAAAAAGTTAACCTACCTAAAGTCATCCAAATGCTAACTGTATAGAACTCAAACCCAAGATTACAGTGTCATGTATTTAATTCTCTCGTGTATTTATACTTCATGCCTCTGTGATGTTGTTGAACTTTTTCAGTATTTTTATGAGACTCCCTCTGTGTGTTTCAGTGCAAAATTTGATAGGGTGAGTCATAGACATTTAATAAGAGGTCATGTTGAACCGCAAGAAAATTTTCTCAAGTTATTCCCTGAAATTCTAAGTTCTTATTTATTGGACTGATCTTCCACAAAGCACAGTAATGCCTGGTCTATTAAGTCTCAAACAATGTATTTATATAAATGTACTGTTATTGTGTTAAGGAAATATATAATAGATTAAAATATATAAATGTGCATGTGAAAATCTACCCAAATTAGATATCTGAATAATGGGTAGGTACTGAATGTCATCTAAAAAGGAAGGTACACAAGTAGGCTCATGCAAATAGTTTAATTGTATGTGTAAAATATGACATAGCAATATATTCTTTTTTTTTTCTTTTTTGCGGTACTGGGGGTTGAACCCAGGGGCGTTCTACCTCTGAGCTACACCCCCAGCCCTGTTTTTTATCCTTTATTTTGAAACCAGGTCTCACGAAGTTGCGGAGGGCCTCACTAAGTAGCTGAGGCTGGCCGCGAACCCGGATCCTCCGGTCTCCGCCTCCCAAGTACTGGGATTACAAGCGTGCGCCACCACGCCCGGCTAGCAATATATTCTTAAAGTTAAATATTTTACTCTGGATTTGTTCAGTAAGATTTTTTACTAAAGTTCCTGATATAAAGATCTATGATCTATATTAAAAATGTTTAATTGTCTTCATAAAATAAGTACTACATCATAGACCTTTTTATGATTAAGCGAGGATATCAATAATGAGTATAAAACCCAAATTATAGTCCATTATTTGACACCAAAGTTCAAATGTGAAACCAAATTAATTTACACCTAATTAGTGAAATAACATTTGAAGTGTACAAAAAAGTGCCACTTAGGACCATGGAACAAATACAAACTAAGAAAAGTTTGTAGTGTGACAATCAGTATGAAGAAAGCTTTGTATAGTTAGGAGCTATGAATAAAAGACACAGAATAAATGAGGTGTAGCTGGTATGAAAGTTATGCATAAGAGGATATTAGAGTATTTTTAGTGTCTATGAATAATAATTTTGCAATTCCAGAATTTCTCTAATTTTTATTTTTAACGTATTATGCCATGGGCTTAGCAGTTAAGGTGGAGAGCTTTATGAAAGTAAAAGTTATTCATAGGCTGTGGGAGAGCTTCCAAAATGCAGGAACATTTTCATAAGCCACCTCACATTCATCATTAGACTCAAACTGTCAACAGAATTGGACAGTAATATTTACCTACTCAGAAACATTTTCTTTGTATATTTAAAGTGTAGTGAACATATCAGTCAGTACAACTATTTGCTTGAAAATTGTTGTAATTATGATTTCCAGAAGACAGCATCAAAACACAAATTCAGAAAAATCAGTATTTGCAGGTACCAGACCCCAAGAAGCATTTTCCTGGAATATTGAATATATAAAAGTCACAAAATTGACAGACTGGATAACTTTCATAACAAGAATGTCAGCATACTCTTTGCATTTTTAAAACACACGAGGGATGGAATTCATTTTCTTTCTTTCTTCAGTTCCACCTATGGTAAGCCCCGGAGAGTGTCTCAATTATCTGCTCCCCAGAGAAATGCTAAGTTCTGGCAGAATCAAATGTTCCAGCCCTCCTAAGGGAAGTAATTGACCCGACTGTGGTATTTATAGTAGGCAATGTCTTTGTCTGTATAGTTTGGAAAAATTAGTAATTTAAGTCAATTATATTATAACCCCCCAAAGGATGCCAGCTTTACTTGTAGAACAACCAATATACCCTTTTGTAGCTGCTGCAGAATGGCCTCTAAAACACTGATAAACACACTTAATAATGAAAACACAACTCTATTAAGAAGTACATAGAGTCACCTTACTAAATGCATCTATGTGTGGTGGGTGGTGGTGGTGGTGGTTGAGTTAATAGACAATAAGGATTATGGAGCCATATTATGTGAAATTAGATTTCACTATTTTGCCAGTGTATGCCTCACTTTATAAAATAGGTCTTATAGAGGAAGGAAAAATCATCCTTTCTGCTACATGGACCTCAATTTAGAAACTGTATGGAGATAACAGGACCGCTTCCTGTACTGCACTGGGTGTTTCTTTAGAGGTGAAATCTATTCTTAGATGTTATAAACCATTCAGATAAATCAACTTCCAAGGACCAAAAATAAATAAATAAAGAGTGGAAGATGGAGGAGGTTTAATATGGCACATTGTACTATTAAACATGTGTGTAATAGAAGATTTATTTAATAGAACAAATGTTTGTTTAGTAGAACAAAATTTGATTCTACCAAATATTGTTCTATTTTTGTTGGAACATTTCAATTTATGTGGGAAAGTTTAGCTTTCATTTTTCCACTAGTTTATTATAATATAGAATTAGGTCTTAGAGTCAGGAGAAGTAACAGCTAAGTACAGCACCCATCATCAGAAAACATCCTGAGAAATGTAAAACTAGGCTAAGGACTATGCTAATCAACCTGGCCCACAACTTAACGTTGAGGAAGAAATTCTAAAATCACCTAGTAGACAATAAATAGAACCATGAAACTTAAATTTTAGGAAATATCAGGACTAGAAAATATTTCCCTATAATAAATGAAAAATATCCACTGTTTTACATTCTTTGAGTGTTGGGCTAAACATTATCAGGCTACCCTCATACCTCTTAAACTTCAGACCAACTCTACATGCATTTTCTCTTAGTCACAGATTACTGAGAACGAATAGGGAGCTTCTTACAGGCTATCAGCAGAGGCAGACTTTGCCTCTGATTTTATTTCAAATGTGATGACAACAAAGCAGCCGGGACAAGACTTTCAATTTGGCTTTGTCCAATTATCTGTGGTGGCCATGTCATACATCTTACCTTCTGCTAACATTGTATTAGAGAATGTAATGTTACAAATAGATTGGCACATAGAACACATTAGTGATATATTTATTAATATTGCCTAACACAAGATGTGTGATTGTCATTTGATAGGACCACACTTATCCTAGATATGAGCATATTTAAACCAATGAACTAAAGTGATTCCAGGTCAACTTCCTCAACTCTCTTCCAAATTTTATTCTCATCCTCACCCTAACATCTTACTATTGAATTCATATCTTTGACTTTGCAAGTCATTCTGTGTTCTTTGCTCTTGTCCAGGGTAAGCTGTAGGTCCTAGGTAATTCCCAATGATGTGGTAAGCAAGTGGAAACTTGCCTAGTTTCCATCTATTTTTTTTTAATTTAGACTATCCCCCTATGTTTTTATCACTCTTTTTGTCATCATTCCATTTCAACTGGGATTTAGTAATTTGAGAGTTAGTTTTCATGTTCAGTTTGCACCACAATGAGATCTACTTAAGATTTCTCTCCTAGTACTTGGGAGGCTGAGACAGGAGCATGGCAGGTTCCTGGCAGTCTCAGCGACTTAGTGAGACTCTCAGTAACTTAGTGAAACCCCACTTCAAAATAAATATAAAATGGGGCTGGGGGTGTAGTTCAGAGGCAGAAGATCCTTGGGTCCAATCCCAAGCACCAAAAAAAAAATTCTTTATCTTTCTCTCTATATATGTAGGTCTCTTTTTCTGTCTTCCATCTTTGTCCATGTTACATTCTTACTGTTTCTTTTTTATTTAAAAAAAACTTAGATTGCCAAAAGAATCGTCAGTACTTTTTTTTTTTTTTTTTTTT
>PVJS01047488.1:0-15429 GCA_004027185.1 Glis glis
ACTTAATGAGGCCCTCAGCAACTTAGCAAGACCCTGTTTCCAAATAAAAAATAAAATAGTACCTGTAGTATAGCTAATGCCCCTGGGTTCAGCCCCCAGCACACCACACACATACACACACACACACACACACACACACACACACAATGTGGCTCTAAAAAAAATCACAATTCTGTTCACCAGTCTAAAACTATTTTTTAAAAAAACTCAAACCTCTGCCCTCTTGTTCTGAATGTGCTTCTGTTACTCTTTCCTTCATCCTGATGATAAAAGTACTAATATCTGATATTAAATATGGATTTAATAACTAAGCAGTAAGTCTTCACAACATATCCATTTTACAGATGAAGAAACTCAGGGACAGTTGTCTAAGTAGAGCGTCCGAGGCAGGATCTGAACCTTCACCTGTGGACTCAACAATACATGTCTGTGCTGGACGTGGTGGTGTACGCCTTTAATGCCAGCTACCCGGGAGGCTGAGGCAGGAGGATTGCAAGTTTGAGGTCAGTATGGGCAACTTAGCAAGACCCTGCCTCAAAATAAAACTAAAAAGGGCTGAAACATTCCTATTTCATGATAGCACTGACACTCCCTCATGTTGGGAAGACAGGTAGAGATCAAGTGAGGATTCAGTGACATTCAGCTGGTTCTTTAGTTTCCTCCCCTGTCTGCAGCTTTTCCTGAATCCAGAGAACTAGAAATTTCCTCTTTCTTCTATCCTACTGTAGCAACTTGCATATATATTATTACTGTAATCTTCTCATTACCTCATAACTGTATCTCAAGTCCCTGCCCCAAATCCACAAACTCAGTGAAGCGGAGACTATGTCCTATTCTTTGTGGCATCCCCACTAGCAATCACAGTGTCAGACAGATGAGAAACTGAAAAAGTGCTCGTGAAGACACGCATTCTCAATTTTAAGAGACTCTGCCATGTTTTGCCATAGGAGATTGAAACAGTGCTCAACACAGGTAAGGGGGAATTGGGACGCAGATGCATGGGCATGCTAGGCAAGGCAGACGCAGCAAGTTACAGGCGAGCAGGATTCAGAAAGGGAGACGACAGTAATTCCATGGATTCACTACTTTCTTACCCTTCCCCTTCCCTTGTACCGCTTCCCTTACACCACTGAGGGTTCTCCATTGTCATTGGAGACCCTTTTGTGTCCCCACTACTCCCTACGTTGCGCATATTAACGAAAACATATGTCCCTTCATTTTGTGTGATTGGCTAATCTCGCTTAACATAATGCTCTCCAGATCTTTCCATTTTCTTGCAAATGCTGTTATTTTGTTCTTCTTTATTGCTGAGTGGAATTCCATTGTGTGTATTTCCCATAATTTTGTGATCCATTCATCTGTTGATGGACATCTAGGTTGGTTCCATAATTTGGCCACTGTGAATTGTGCTGCTATGAACATGGGTATGCATATATTACTGTTGTTTTCTAGTTTCAATCCCTTTGGTATGATACCCAGTAGTGGAATAGCCGGATCGTATGGTGGATCCATTCCCAGTTTTCTGAGGAATTTCCACACTGATCTCCACAGTGGTTGAACTAGTTTGCAATCCCACCAACAGTGTAGAAGAGTCCCAGTTTCCCCACATCCTCGCCAACATTTGTTGTTGTTTGACTTCTTAATGCTTGCCATTCTAATTGGGGTCAGATGTATATATGAGATTATACCAACATCATTCTCAGTGCTACATGTGGGGGAGAGGCGGTGGGGAGATGGGGGGGAGGGACACCAAGAGCTGTGTGCATGTATGTTAACACCAAACTGATACTCATTGTGATGTGAGACTACAATGCACCAATAAATACATAAAAAAAAGAAAAAAGAAGAAAGGGAGACGAGAGCCCAAGGAGAATTTCTAGGAGCGGGAGGGAAGAGAAGGGAAGCGTTGAGGCTCACCCCATTCCTGGATCAATTCCCAGGTGGCAGTACTGAAAAGGTTAAGGGAATCGGTTGGCAAGCTGAGCCTGGTACAGGCCATGAAATCTTCCTCACTTCATTTTCAGAGTTGATGGAAGCTCAAGGTGGGGGCTGGGAACGCACCTCCTGTGATCCCCATGCCTAGCGAGGCATCTGCCACTCGGGGCGTCCACACCTGCTGCTGCTGTTTGTGCTGTGTTGACGCAGTTATGAAATCTGCCAGTTGCCCGTGTTTGCCCATGACATTTCCACTCACGCACACTCAGTGTTTCTGGACTTTAGAAATTCTCTTTGACGCTCAGGAGGCCCCGGAGAGCAGTCACAAGCCGCCCTTCTGTGGGCTTTGCTCTGTCCTTTGGCCCCTCCCATCTCTCTCTGCTCTTCTCAGAGCCAGCCCTCCCTGCCCCACGCAGCCTTGGAGGAGAAGAGCAGGAGAGCTCTAACCTGGCTGGTGCTTTCATGAACGGGCGTTGTTGTATTTGGGATTTGATGTTTCAAGGTACCTTTTTCTCATAAGCTGCTTTTGTTGAGTTCCTCACAGACCCCCCCATTTCCACCTCACTTTGAGGATGGTCTCACACCTTAGTTCTCTTGACAGGGAATGCTTCTTCTCTACCCTTTTGTATTTAAAAAATGCCCTACTCTAAATATTTTTAAAACTATAATAATTAGTGCATATCAATTGTATAAAATAATGGGTTTTATTATGAAAATTTTATATAATCATATAATGTGCTTTGATAATATCCACCTCCTTTTCCCCCTCTCTTATCCACCTCTTTTCTTCCCCTGGTCTCCTTCTGTATTCCTGATAGTACTCCTCCTACTTTCATGCATCTTTTTTTTTTTCTTTCGAGGTTCCACATACAAGAAAAAACATCCCATACTTGTATTTCTGAGTCTGGCTTATTTTGCTTAGCATAATGATCTCCGGTTCCATCCATTTTCTGAAAATGACATGCTTTCATTCTTCTTTATGGCTGAAGACATTTCCACTCCATTGTGTTTATAAGCCATTTTCTCTAAGTGATTTCTTTGAAGACCTTTGGTCTTGAGATGAAAACAAAAGAACCACGAATTCCTTTGCCCATGTCATCTCACCAAAATTTTTCTATTAATTTTTTCTAACACTGTCATTCAATCAGTGTGAGTGAGGTGTTGAGACACCCAAAACCAGTTCCTCTCACCATTTTCTGCAACTTTCATTGGTGGACTTGCACCTGACTTTGGTAGTAGCCTTTAACGGCTTTAGCTAGAAATTGATTAAAATTCTCCTTTTCTTTTGGTACTGGGGATTGAGTCCAGAGCATTGAGTCCAGGACATTTTTATCTCCAAGCTAAACTTCCAGCCCCTTTTATTTTGGAACAGGGTCTCCTAAGTTGCTGAGAG
This sequence comes from Glis glis, assembly GCA_004027185.1. NCBI lineage: Eukaryota > Metazoa > Chordata > Mammalia > Rodentia > Gliridae > Glis > Glis glis. The sequence goes on from PVJS01047488.1 coordinate 3,329, forward strand.
TCTCCCTAAATTGCTGAGGCTGGCCTTGAACCTTCGATCCTCCTGTCTCAGCCTCCCATGTGCTGGGTTTTCAGGCTTGCACCACCACGAACGGCTTAAAATTCTCTCAATCAATCAATACAAAAAATATAAGAAACCTTAAAAAATACACAAAATTATGAAGTAGAGGAAATAAAAATTTTCAAAAATACTTAAAAAATAGTAGGTCCCTAGTTCATATTTGCCACCAAAAACAAAATATTGAGATATGTGGTTTTAAATGTGAGTAATATGATCAAAAAGAAAAGATGAAAGTATATATTTTTTTCTAATCTTTGGGTAGTAAAGATATTTCTTACTATGAGAAAAAACATAGTTATTATAAGGAAAAATTCATATGTAAATTTAAACAAAATTAATGATAGACAATAAGATGAGATGAATATTTGTAATATTTATAGATATAAGTACTTAACAGAATAATTCAACAAAATGAGAAAATCACAGACAATTGCTAACATAATACTAATAGGAGAATAATAAAATATCATCTTCATAATAAGTACATGTGAAAGAAAATGAAATAACCTCTTTTATTCTGTAGACTTGCGATGATCAGATAACCTTGTATGACTAGTATGAAGCAAAACAAGAATTTTGAATACATTGCTGGTAGGAAGATAAATTGGTACAAATTTTCTGGAGGATATGGCAAAATATTTTCATGCATTCACACAGAAAATATGCATTGTGTACTATGCCAAGTATTGTTCTAGGCATTGGGGTTAAAGCAGTTAATATGATAGGCAAAAATCTCTGACCTTGAAGACGTTCATTCTTTCAAAACTTAGTATGTAAACCTTTTGACTCAATAATTGCACTTCTAGAGATTTATCTTGCAGAAAAGCTTACAAAAGTACAATGAGGTTTATACAAAATAATATTTATTGTACCACTGTTAGTCATGCAAAAAATTAGAAACAAGCTAAAAGTTCATAAATATAGGACTGGTTGAATAATTTATGCTATTCCTTGTATAAAATTTTTGTAGCTATTAAAAATAATGAGATAGAGTATATATGTTTAGGCACAAAAGATATTTATCTATGTATATAGATATTTGCATAGGAAATTTTGGCAATATGTACAAAAATAGTTTTATTTGGAGGTGAAATTATGATGGACTCTTATTTCTCTGTGCATTTCTAAGTGGTCTAAAGGGATTTTTCAAGAACATGTGTTGCTTGTCCAATCAGAACGATTATAAAATGAAGTGTAAAGAATGTATATAAGCCAGGCGTGGTGGCGCATGCTTGTAATCCCAGTACTTGGGAGGCTGAGACCGGAGGATCCAGGTTCGCAGCCAGCCTCAGCTACTTAGTGAGGCCCTCTGCAACTTAGTGAGACCCAGTTTCAAAATAAAGAATAAAAATATAGGGCTGGGGGTGTAGCTCGGAGGTAGAATGCCCCTGGGTTCAATCCCCAGTACTGCAAAAAAAAAAAGAATGTATATAATCTTAGTAGTAATCAAAGAAATCCAAATTAAAGCATGAGATGCCATTGTCTTTCAAATACGTTTAAAAAATCAAGGAAAAGAGAAAAATAAAATAACAAAGTGTGGGCAGAGGTGTGGAGAAATGGACGCTAATACGTGAGGGTTCTATTGGAACCTTTTTCTAGAGGACAGTAATTTGGGAGGTCAGCTCTGTCTGTCGGGCAGCAGGAGGCTCTAGGTACCACTGTCCCGTAGAGGTCATCATCATTCTCAGTCATGCAAATGTTCAGATTTCCAAGGGGCTGGAAATAGATGCCCAGCCAGGAGTCTAGGCCTAGGAGTTCATGCATGGGGGGCATTCTCCGCCATCAGTAAACGAGTAAGCTGTCCATCCCCAATCCTGTCTTTGTTACTTGAGACAGTGGTAAGTGAGAGAAAAGAAGAGCACTGCTTATCATCAGAGGCCTGATGCTTGTGACAGAGCAAAGTCATGAGAAGGGAAGACCTTTCTTATTGGCTACAAATGAAAAAAAGCCACTGGTATTCAGAGTTCCAGAAGGGGGAAAGACCATATACGGTGTAGAAAGCTGAGGGACTGCTGTAGGAAAGCAGGATACTTGCAAGATTAGAGGATGGTCCAGCAGAGAACTGCAGGACTCTTGGCATCTCCCTGGACTCCTCCAGCCCTGTACTTACAGGAGGAGTAATTAGAGTGAAGCTGGAGAATACCAAACCTCTCCCCATTGTGCTCTCACGTTGCATCTTCATTTGTTTTTACCAGCAGGGAGGCCAGTGACAAAGATCTATGTATCAGAAGTCAAAACACAACTGTTTACCTAATAACTCTACTTCTAGGAATTCGTCTTGAAGAAAAATACTTGTCATGACTACAGATTTATGCATAAGAATGGTTATTAAAATAGAAATAATCTAAAGTCCAAGCCGGGCGTGGTGGCGCATGCTTATAATCCCAGTACTTTGGGAGGCGGAGACCGGAGGATCCGGGTTCGCGGTCAGCCTCAGCTCTCTCGCTCTCTCTCTGTCTCTCTCTGTCTCTCTGTCTCTCTCTCTCTCTCCTTAGTGAGGCCCTCCACAACTTCGTGAGACCCGGTTTCAAAATAAAGTATAAAAAATAGGGCCGGGGGCGTAGCGCGGAGGTAGAACGCCCCTGCATTCAATCCCCGGTACTGCAAAAAAAAAAAAAGAAATAATCTAAAGTCCAAAATAAGGGAATGCCGAAATATATTTATGACATTATCACTTGTTTGGATACTGGGGAGCCTTAAGAATAGTCTTGAAGAATACTGACAGACAAGGGAAAATGTTAAAATATTTTAAATGAAAACACGAGGCTCTAAACCATATGTACCCCCCCCCCCGAAACAACAGACACTTATTTTCTCATAGTTCTAGAGAGTGGACCATCCACGATCAAGGTGCCAACAAATTCATTTTCTACTGAGGTTCTTCTTGGCTTGTAGACAAACCATCTTCTCACTGTGTCCTCCCACTGTCTTTTCTCTGCATGTAGAAAGACCTGTGGTGCCTCTTCCTCTTCTTATAAGAATACTAGCTTTATAAAATTAAGGCCTCACACTTAATCACTAATTCATTAAGGCAATGAGCAGGGACATTTGACTCATATCTTCTAAAACATTACTTGAGCCCGGCATGGTGGCTCTCGCCTGTAATCCCACCTACTTGGGACCATGAGGCAGGAGCATTGCACGTTCAAGGCCAGCCTGAGCAACTTAATGAGACCTTGTCTTAAAATAAAAACTAAAAAAGGGCTTGGGATATAACTCAGTGGTAGAGCATTTGCCATGCATGCCTGAAGTCCATAGTTCAATCCCCAGCACTGTTAAGGAAAAAAAAACAACCAAAAAACAAACTTGAATTGGCATGCATAATTTTATTCATGTCCTATTGATCAGAAAGTCACATGGTCATACAAAGCTGCAGGAGATGTGGGAAATGTGGTTTTGCAGCAAGATACCAGACACTGAACAAAGGAAAATGGATATTGGACAGTGAGCTATTCTGCCTCAGAGAACATGGAAAAATATCACATTTTGAGTGTCTAAATACTACCTTTTAAATATTTTACTTAAAAAAATTCAAATTAAAATGAATGGGATTTCCTATGTTAGTCCCATATATGTATGCATCAAGCATTGATCATGTCCATTCACCCTCCTTCTACCTTTGCCCCCTCCTTCCCCTGCACCCTTCCTATTCCTAGTAATTCCTCTTTTATTTTCAGGTTGACTTTTTTTGGTTTGTTTATTTCCACATATGAGAGAAGATGCAATACTCATTTTTCTGGGTTTGGCTTATTTCACTTAATATAATGTCTTCCAGTTCCACTATTTTTTCTACAAGTAGTTTTATTCTCTTTATTGCTGAATTATATTCCATTATATACCATATTTTCTTTATCCATTCATCTTTTGACAAGCACCTAGGCTGATTTCATATCATTCCCATTTTCTAAGAAAATATGAAAAACATGTGTATAACAATGTTTAAGAAGATAAATGTACCAAAATATTACTACTCGTTATTCTGGATCAGAGGGATGTTTTTATGATACTCATGTGCATTTTTCTCTCTGTGTGTGTGTGTGTGTGTGTGTGTGTGTAGGAGGGGGTACTTGAGACAAAATTCGGGGGCATTTTACCTCTGAACTACATCCCCAGCCCTATTTTATTTTTTATTTTGAAACAGGGTCTCACTAAGTTGCTGAGGGCTTTGCTAACTTCCTGAGGCTGTCCTTGAACCTGTGATCCTCTTGTTTCAGCCTCCCAAGTACTGGGATTACAGACATGCAATACCTCTCCAGATCTGAATTTTTTTTTTTTTGCGGTGCCGGGGATTGAACCCAGGGGCGTTCTACCTCCGCACCACACCCCCGGCCCTATTTTTTATACTTTATTTTGAAACCAGGTCTCACAAAGTTGCAGAGGGCCTCACTAAGTATAGAGAGAGAGAGAGAGAGAGAGCAAGCGCTGAGGCTGACCGCGAACCCGGATCCTTCGGTCTCTGCCTCCCAAAGTACTGGGATTACAGGCGTGCGCCACCACGCCCGGCTGAATTTTTTTATTATAAAAATCTATTACTTTTAGCCGGGCATGGTGGTACATGCTTGTAATGCCAGTACTTGGGAAGCTCAGACCGGAGGATCTGGGTTCATGGCCAGCTTCAGCTACTTAGTGAGGCTCTCTGCAACTTAGTGAGACCCTGTTTCAAAATAAAGAATAAAAAATAGGGCTGGGGGTGTAGCTCGGAGGTAGAATGCCCCTGGGTTCAATCCCCAGTTCTGCAAAAAAAAAAAAAAATCAATTACTTTTAAAATCTAGGGAAGCATTTCTGCTTGAATTGTAGATATAATTTAAATTCTTCCTCTTATATAAATGCTTTCATAAGAGTTATTGAGTTTAGATTGCCTAATATATGTCTTTAAGATTGTCATTTTACTATTTAGTCACAGGGAACATTATGATACCACAAGGTTTTTCCAAAAAATATTTCCATTTTTTAAAACTAAGGAGAGTGTTATGTGTAGGTTAGCAAAGTACTGTCTTTTATAAGATAGAACTAATATCACTATTCTATAAGCTATCTTTGAGAAGTAAATTAAGTTGTTTCATGCAAAAAGCCTCACAAAATGCCTGGCTCATAGTAAATATATTTATTGCATATCTTTGTCATCACAGGCAACTTGGTAGCATTATTATTATTATATTATTGTTTCTTTCTTTGCTTTCATTGTTTACTGATAATGAATGCTTGGGAGAGCTGTTAATTCAGTGGACCTCCAATTAGTTGGATGGATACAGTTGAGCAACCTGTCTACCCTTCAATAATTTTTATTCCCCTTGTTTCATAGAAAAGCTCTTAAATCTTCAACAATCAGATTGATCAAATCTGTCCCCCAAATCCATATGGGTACAACACTATTAAATTCGGTTTGGCTCTTCATTTGTCTTCATTTTAATCAGTAGTTGAAGGAAAGTGCCATCATCACAAAATATTTTAAGGTCTGTTGATTTTTATTCTTTTATAAGCGTACTTCTTGACATAATCAAACTTTGGTCAAATTCATCAATGAAGTAAACAAAGCAGAAAGCAATTCTGAATGACCCTGTTTTCTACTCAGAATCTCACTGTATAAACATTGTTAAATAGATAAATTAAGGCAGTGATGGGAAAATACAAAAGGCACAAATAACTACTTCATATTTATAGTAAAAGTTTCTCATACCCACACCCATATCCAGGAAATTCAGAGAAAGTCTGGGCTTTAACTGTGAACCACTTTACAGTATTTCAACAGTGCTATATTTTAAAATAAACATCCTGGTAAGATCCTTATCAATTCATCTGTGACATCTTACTACACAGAAGTTAGTCGAAAATGAAAAGGATCTGTAGTCTTTCATTTTGTTTTTGATGACTGAATTGAGATAAACAATGTTAGTTTGAACGATCATTTTTTTTTTGCATTTATGTTTTGTAGTTCTGTCACATCAAAGAGAGCCTATTGCTTACCAGACTGGTTATTATTGTACAAATGTGCAAAGTTAAATAGACTTATTAAATCAGAGCCAGGCATGGTGACACACACCTGTAATCCCAGTACCTGGGAGGCTGAGCCAGAAGGATTGCAGGTACAAGATCAGCCTCAGCTACTTAGTGAGACCCTCAGCAACTTAGTGAGGCCCTGTTTCAAAATAAAAAAATAAAATAGGACTGGAGGTGTAGCTCATTGGTAGAATGCCTCTGTGTTCAATTCCTAGTACCAAAAAAAAAAAATGGAAAGCATGTTATTACAAAATTATTAGCCTGTTTTATTATAGGTAAGAAACAACAAATTTCAATGAAATAAATTAATAACTGAAAAGTTTATAATGGGATAAGAATGACAAACTTTTTTCCAGGCTATGTTGTTTATTAACAAGAAATAATTATCAATTATCAAATGGCCTTTTATGACTATGTTTTTGGGAACACAATCTATAAAGAAGAAGTTTTTTTTTTTTAAAGTGCCAAGCCAGACATGGTGGCACATGCCTGCAATCCCAGTACTTGGGAGGCTGAGAAAGGAGGATCACAGGTCTGAAACCAGCTTCAGCAATGTAGTGAGACTTTCAGAAACCTAATGAGACCTTGTTTCAAAATAAAAAATAAAAAAAGGGTTGGGGGTATGGCTCGGAGGTAGAATACCCCTGTGTTCAATCCCCAGTACCATAAAAATAAATAAATAAAAGTTTAAAAAAAAGTACCAAAAGAAGGAGCAAGCTCAACTTAAATTTATGTCAGCCCAACCTCAATTCTTAGGTTCTAAGAATTAAGAGCATTAGCCTCTCATGATTTCTGACCTAGGAAGTGTTAAATATCAAGAAAGATAGAGAAATATACTTCTAGTATGTCGACCTCAAGGCTACTGGACTATCAAGCAGGGCTAGTCCCTTCTTGGAGTTAATATATTAAAACTTGTTTACTGATTTGTTATATATATGCAGACTGCCAACTGGAACTAATATAGTTATCTCTAGAAATTCACCTGGTCTCATTTATTTCAGATTTTTATTTATAAAATTTAAAGCAGTTTTTATTGGGAATTTAAGAAAAAATTTAAAAATAGCTAATTGATCTCAGTTAGATTGCATAAGTTTGCTGTTAGTCCCCAAAATATTATCCTCTGGGTTGATATGCCTCTAGACAATTTCAAAAATAAATCCTCTCTAGAGGAATTAAACATGTCCTCAAGAATTTCCTTATATCTGGTTTGTAGAAATGTAAGTGTAAAGTACAAACCTGTCTCTCACACACATGAGTGTGCACACATGCACATACACACACACTTATACAACTAAGAAACCTATGAGAGAGCCAGATGAAACAACAGACTTCACAGTAAGACTCAACACTTTAGACTCTTTTAGAAATGCATCTTAAATTATTGAGGATAATTAAAATAGTGCATACTGACAGTATAATTTCCAAACAGAAGGAAAAATTGAATAAAGAAAACCAAATTTCACTCTCAAAGAATACAATAAATGAGTAAAAATGCAAAAAAAGAAAAAAGTAAAACAAAACACCCTCGTCAGTAATAAATACACAATAAATTATCAATGAATCCAAATATGACATTAACCATAATAAATATAAAGATATTAAACTTTAAAGTGTATAATTTCCAAACTAACAGGATAATTTAATAAGGAAACAAGACTCTAATCAAAAAGAAGACAAAAATATTAGTAAAAGCAAAAAAAGAATCAGAAAAAATCAAAAGAAAACAAAAAGTACTTAAGTTTGTGCAAACAAATCCCAATACATGGTTATTATAAATGGCTGAAATAAACATTATAGTTAATATAAAATTTATTAAATCAAAATACCTGCTACTTATATAAAATATACTTCATATTTTGAAAACATAAAAATAAAAGATAAGGAAAAGATACTAAATCATAAAAATAAAAATAAAAATAAAAAACTAAATCAAAGTTTTGTATTACTAGGGTTAAAATTAAAATGCCTGTTGCTTACATATTACTCATATTGCAAAGATATAAAAGTAAAAGGATGGGGAAAAATAGGTCAAAAAACATTAAATACAGCTATTTTATTATCTAAAAATATAGACTTTTAAAGCAAAGAGCATTATTAGATATGTAAAGGTACTAAATGTGTTGTAAAAGTGATTAAAATAATAAATGAACAAATCCTCTACTTAGTACAAGATTTGAAAATGTACCTCTTCAAAAATTGATAGTTTGAAGCCGAGCGTGGTGGTACAGACCTGTAATCCAGTACTTGGGAGGCTGATAGCACTGCAGATTTGAGAACAGCCTCAGAAAGTAGTGAGACTCTCAGCAACCTAGCAAGACACTGTTTAAAAAAAAGGGGGGGGCTGGGGGTAGCTTGGAGGTACAATGTCCCTGGGTTCGATCACCAGTAAAACACACACACACACACACACACACACACACACACATACTTGATAATTTGAGAGAAAATAAACAGTAAGGATACATAACACTGATATGTTTGATCTAATAAATAGAAAACGATGCTTCTAAGGTATCCTTATGGACTCCACTTGGACAAGCTCAGTATTAGATATTTTACCGTTTGCTAGTGATCTGTATTACATTTGTTATGTACGTTTTTCATACATGTTAAAATCTAGCTCCTCAGGTGTATATTCTTTATTTATATATGCATTGAAATAATAACAATATGTTTACAGTTTTGAAATAAAAGTAATGATAGGGTAGTATTATTGCCTTGCTGTTCTTCAAAAATTTATAGTTAGCCGGGCATGGTGGCGTACGCTTGTAATCCCAGTACTTGGGAGGCTGAGACAGGAGGATCACAGGTTCGAGGCCAGCCTCAACTACTTAGTGAGGTCCTCTGCAACTTAGTGAGACCCTGTTTGAAAATAAAGAATAAAAAATAGGGCTGGGGGGTACAGCTTGGAGGTAGAATGCCCCTGGGTTCAATCCCCAGTTTAAAAAAAAAAGTTTATAGTCTATTGGTGAATCAAAGTTTTCCAACATGAATTTTAGAAATTAAAAAGTTAAGGTCCACAAAGTTCTGCTAGGATTTCTTTTGTAATAGCATTAAAGCTATAAATTATATTTATTGCAACTATAATTGAATATCATTTTGTATAATGGAAGACTACTGATGTTTAAGAATACTATTTTATTGCAATGACACACTTATTATTCTAACAGATATGATTTTAGATTGCCTTTGGTTTTCTAATTAAGCAATAATGTTTTTGGAAATATTACCAGTTTTATTTTCTGCATTCATATTTTTATAACTCATCAATTTTCTTGTCTTAGGAATATGATCAAAACCACCAGTGTAAATTTTCATTAGGCTAGTGATAGTAGGTCTACTTGTTCTCTTTCTAACTTCAGTGTTAAGTGTCATCATTTTTTCTAACCAAATTTGTAAATTATTATTTTTAAGGATATAGTAAGTCTATTTTATTTTTAGCTTTTTAAAAATCATGAGGGAAGCAGCAAGATGGCGACGGAATAGGAGCCCCTGAATGAGCCTGTCTCAAAACTGTCTCAGAAACACCTCAGGGACTCAGAACTAAACAACATCGCACAGACACAGAAGATCCAAAACCCAAAATCCAGTAACCCAAGTACGAATACACAGACACAGAGTCTACCAGCTTCAGAATTCCACAGAAAACTGCAATCCTGTGACAGCAGGATTGGTAAGGAGCCATCTTACCCCGGTCCCTACTGCCGGGGCTAACAGCCCCCGGCTCCACAGACAGATCTGAAGGAGAAACCGGAATAGAATTCTGAGAGTGGTGGGGCCATCACAGCAGCAGATCATGGGCTCCTGCCCCGACCGAGCACCTCTCCCTCCACCGCGCTACGAGCCCGCGCGATCCCCAGCATCCTGCATCCGAGCCCTGAGTCAGCCAAGATCAGGGAGGCCTCCATGCCCAGCAACCTTCGCCCAGCACCCCGCGCACTGCACCGTGCACCAAACCCCGTGTCCTGCCACCCTGCACAACCGGGTAGCCAGCTGCGCCCTACTACGGGAGACCGGGGCGGCCCCGCCCCCTCAACCCCGCTTGGGCCAGTGGCACCTAGGCCACACAGACAGCCACAAACGCTGGCCCAGGCAACCAGCCACATCACCCCGTGCGAGCAGGGTGAGCTGGGTACCCTGCGGCCACTCACCCCCAGCCAGGACCCCTGTGCTCTGCGGCCCCACGCCCCCACGCTCCGTGCCCTGCGGCCCCAAGCCCCCATCCCAGACCAGGGCGGCCCACGGCCTGCGCACCCGCGGCTTGTACATCCTCGGCTTGTGACCCGCGGCCCTGCGATCCGCCTACACAAGCCGCGCCATCCTGCACAATCAGGCAGCCAGGCGCACCCCCCCACACGCGACCAGAGTGCCCCCCACCCTGCGCCCGCCTAGGCCAGCAGCGCCTCTGCCACACGGGAGGCCAAACACGCCGACCCCGGCAACCAGCCACATCACCCCGGGCGACCAGGGAGAACCGAGCGCTCCGCGGCCCCACATTCCCAGCCAAGGACTGGGTACCCAGTGGCCCCGCGCCCTGTGCCCTGCGGCCCCACACCCCCAGCCCAGACCCAAGCGGCCCACGGTCTGCCCCCAGTGGCCCCGCGACACCGTGCCCCGCGACCCCATGACCGGCCTACACAAGCCACGCCGACGGCCAGCTGCACCCTCCCACGTGGGACCAGGACAGCCCCCACCCCCTGCCTTCACGCGTGACCAGGGCGGCTAGCTGCGCCCAGTCTAGGCCAGCTGGGCATCCTGTGCAACCCAGGCAGTCAGACATGTGAACTAGTGCGACACAGGCGAACAGCCGCGCCGTCCAGCACAATCAGGGCAAACAGCCGCGCCCAGCCCAAGCCAGCTGTGCTGTACCGTGCAACCCAGGAGCCCCTGTGCTGCACCTCAGAGGCCGGATACCCTCTGGCGGCACCACTTAAGACCCGCACGACCCTCCACACAACCTTAGAGCCTGGGCACGCACGGGCACCACCACCGAATTCCAGGAGCCCAAGCACCTCATGAGGGCCTGCGTGCGATCCTTAGTACCATGCCTCAGCGCCTGTGCACCCTTAGGCACTACCACCTGATACCCAGAGTTCGCACCCCCCAGGGCCTGTGCGAGATACGCAGCACTGCGAATCAGAGCCTGAGCAACCTCTAGCGACGCCCCCTGAGACACGGAGCACGTGTGCACTTGCGCCTCGGAGACCGGGTATCCTCCGGCACTGTCACCCGTGCCTCGGAGCCCACATCCAACACCTCGCCTTGAAGTGCACCACACGTGCCAACACCCGAGCTCCAGACCCTGTGTGCCCCCCCCCACACACACACACTGCACCCTGGTCAACAAGACGAGAGGGAACCACAACCTGCAGCGTACTAACCCAATTGGGTCTAAAGGGACCAACAAGAGGTCTTATATATAGAAAGGAAGATGATGTGGAGGCAACAGAAGCACAAAATTGAAAACATCGAAAATACGAGAATGAGGAACAGTGAAGATACAAGAAATACTCACAATGCATCAAGTGAGATTACTGATACTGACCTACAGGAAATGCAAGACAGAGAATTCAGAATTTTGATCTTCAGAATGATGAAAGACCTCAAAGAAAGCGTAGAGGAGATGGAGGAAGAAGTTGAGGCTCTAAGAAAGAATCAGAAAGAAACACTGAACAAAATGAAAGAGGCAAAAAACGAATTAAAGACTGCAATGAAACCAACTCTAGTAGGCTTGACCACATGGAAAACAGGGTATCACTCCTGGAAGACAGTTCATTAAAAACTGAAAACACAGTCAACGATATACAGAAGATATTACAAGAACACACCCTGGCCATCCAAGAAATACAAGACAATGCAAGACGTCCTAATCAAAGGATAAAAGACATTGAAGAAGGACTAGAAACACAGACTAACAGTATAAAAAAATCTCTTTAAAGAAATAATCTCAGAGAACTTTCCAAGTATAGAAAAGGACTTGGACATTCACATACAGGAGGCATATAGAACACCGTCAAGACAGGACCAAAGAAGGACCTCACCA
>PVJS01047489.1:0-15430 GCA_004027185.1 Glis glis
AGAGAGAGAGAGAGAGAGAGAGAGATAGACCGATCGATCTATCCATCGATTGATCGTGCGCGCGCATGCGCGCTGAGGCTGGCCGCGAACCCAGTTCCTCCGGTCTCCGCCTCCCAAAGTACTGGGATTACAAGCGTGCGCCACCACGCCTGGCTCCCAGCCCTTTTAATTAATTAATTAATTAACTTATTTATTTATTATTTTTGAAATGGAGTCTAAGTTATCATGCCACTAGTTTTGAACCTGTGATCCTCCTCTCAGTCTCCCAAGTATTGGGATTATAGGCATGCATCACCACACCTGGCTCCACATTATAATATTTTAAATGTCCAGTTTACATTAAAAAATGAGGTATGAAAAAGAAAGAAAAGAAAAGGAAATAAAAGAAATCATGGCCCACACTGGAAGTCCATATTGGATTTAACAGATTTTAAATTAACTCTTTTATATAAGCTCACACAACTAAACAAAACCATACATAAAGAGGTAAAGGAAGAAAGCTGAGACAGGAGGGTCGCATGTTCAAGGCAAGCCTCAACAACTTAGTGAGGCCCTCCACAACTTAGTGAGACCTTGTTTCTTTTTTTTTGTTTTTTTTTTGCGGTACCAGGGATTGAACGCAGGGGCGTTCTACCTCCACGCTACGCCCCCGGCCCTATTTTTTATATTTTATTTTGAAACCGGGTCTCACGAAGTTGCGGAGGGCCTCACTAAGGAGAGACAGACAGACAGACAGACAGGGAGAGGAGACCTTGTTTCTAAATAAAAAATAGCTCAGAGGCAGAATGCCCCTGGGTTCAATCCCCAGTACCACAAAAAAAGAAAAAAAAAACAGCTAAAGGAAATCATGAGGCAATGTCTCACCAAATACAGAATATTAATAAAGAGATAGAAATTATAAAAAGGAACCAAAGAGAATATTCTAGAGTTGAAAGGATAATAACTGAAATGAAAATTCACTAGAAGAGTTCCATGGAAGATGTGAATAGGCAGAAGAAATAATGAGTGTGAAGATAGGACTATTGAGATCATAGTCTGAGAAGCAGAAATTTAAAAAGAATGAAGAAAATGTAACAGAATCTAATGGGCCTGTGGAACACCATCAACTGTATCAAAATATGTATAATAAGAGTCCCAGAAAGAGAGGGGAGGGAGAAAGGAGAAAATATTATTTGATGAAATAGTGGCTGGAAACTCCCTAAATTTTGATGAAAAACACAAATCTATACACACAGAAATCTTGAAAATTTTTCATGTAGGTAACTTAGAGAGATACAAACCAAGACACCTTATAACCAAACTGTCAAAAGACAAAGACAAAGAGAATTTTGAAAGCAGCAAGAAAGAAGAGACTCATTATATGCAAGGGAGCTAGAGTGGCTAATCTAATACCAGACAAAACAAATTTAAGACAAAAGTTGTTGTAACAGACAAAGGAGGACAGTATGTTAAATGACTAAAAGGACATTATGTAATTTGAAAAACTAGTTAGACTGACCAAGAAAAAAGAGAGAAGCTAAAATCAGGAAGGGAAGTGGGCGATTACTACTGAAACCACGGAAAGACAATTCACAACAGAATACCATATAGAGCTGTATGCCAACAAACTGAATAACCCAAATGAAATGGACAAATTCCTAGAAATACACATACTACCAAAACTGGCTGAAAGAAGAAATAGAAAGTCTGAACAGACTTATAATCAGAAAAATTCCAACAAAGAAAAGCCCAGGACCAAATAGCTTCACTGGTGAATTCTACCAAACGTTCATTCATTGAGACAGGATCTTACTAAGTTGTTGAGACTGACCTTGAACTAAAGATCCTCCTGCCTCAGCCTCCAGAGTAGCTAGGATTATGGGTGTGTACCACCACTGCATCCAGCTTTCTACCCAAAGCTTATTTTTTAAATTAATTAATATTTTTGTGGAACTAGAGATTGGACCTAGGGTCATCCTACCTCCAAGCTACTATTTTTTTTTTATTATTGCGGAACCGGAGATTGAACCCAGGGACATTCTACCTTCGAGTTACACCCCAGCCCTATTCTTTATTCTTTATATTGAAACAGGGTCTCACTAAGTTGTAGGGGTCTCACTAAGGAGCTGAGGCTGGCTGTGAACCTGTGATCCTCCAATCTCAGCCTCCCAAGTACTGGGATTACAAGTGTGCGCCACCACACCCAGCTTATTATTTTTTATTTTTATTTTGAAACAGGGTCTCACTAAGTTACAATGTACAAGCTTTGAACCTGCAATCCTCCTGTCTCAGCTTTCCAAGTACTGGGATTACAGGTGTGTGCCACTGTGCCTGACTCTACCAAACATTTAAATAATAATATCCTTCTCAAACTCTTCAAACTCATCAAAAAAAAAAAAAAAGAAATTCTATTAAGAGAGTATTTCCCTGACACGAAGGGCATCACAAGGAAATTATAGGCCGATATCCCTTATAAGTATAGATGAAAAAGATATATATATATATATATTTTTTTTTTGCAGTACTGGGGCTTGAACCCAGGGGCATTCTACCTCCGAGCTACACCCCCAGTTCTATTTTTTGTTCTTTATTTTGAAACATGGTCTCACTAAGTTGTGGAGGGCCTCACTAAGTAGCTGACGCTGGCCGTGAACCCGGATCCTCCAGTCTCAGCTTCCCAAGTACTGGGACTACAAGCGTGCGCCACCATGCCCGGCTTGATGAAAAAGATCTTAAGCAAAATGTTAGCCAAAGGAATTCAGCTACACATTAAAAAAAGATTATACGCCATGAGCAAGTGGGATTTATCCTAGAAAAGCAAGGGTGGGTCACATATGAAAATCACTACATTAGTATATATTAATAGAAAGAAGTGGCTGCTTAATGGGTATATAGTTTCTTTGGAGGGGACAATGAAAATGTTCTGGAATTAGATAGTGGTAATGTTTGTGAATATACTAACTTTGTGAATATACTAAAAACCACTAATCGTATGCTTAGAATTACTGTACAATTGTATATGCTACAATTGTAAATGATTAGAATGCTGAATTTGATGGTATGTGAATTTTACCTTAAAAAAAAAAGACAAACTGATTGCAGTTTCGAGGAGACAGCAGAAGCTCTGGGCCACTGTCGCCAGTCCAATATCCTGTGTCTTGGAAGCAAAGACCCTGAAATCATTTGAAGTGTCAACAGCTAGTCATTTGCAAATGCTTGTGCTTGGGTTCTGACAGCTGGGGCTCCGGCTGAGAGCTAATTGTGTGAAGTGCGCAACCTGGCTGAGCTCATCCATCTCTCCCATCCCCAGTGAGGTGATACCATTGCTGGGGCCAGAGGCCAGGGGAGCTTATTGTTATTGACAGGTAGTCTCCGTTTGTGTACATCAGGACAGACTGGCAGGGCCATGAGCATTCCTAATGTGGAAAAGGAGGCTTCTGAGAGGGTCCTGACAGTCGACCTCAGAAGGGAAACTGGGGACTCGTTAGTGGCAAAGCATTCTTCAGGAGGACATCTCCTCTGAACCTCTGAACGTCCTCGTTAGTAAGACACCTATTTCCTGGTCATCTGTGTACCTGGCATTCAGAGGCATGAGCTCAAGTGTCCACTTTAATTACAAAGACCTCTTAGATCACTGACCATTATTCCTCCTTTTCTTTTGTGTTTGGACAGTGCCACCATGGCAGTTTAATTAGAAGACAGAGTGTCACAGCACTTAAAGCAGATGACAGGCTTTCATCTACATGTGTTAATCGGCACCAGGCCGTTATGACAGCAACATCCTGCTTGGCTGTTAATTACCCGATTTTATTAACCTTCAGACGCTTGACTTGTTTTTAAAGATTTACCCATGGCAATTAACTGCAATTTATCTAGAATACTGCATGCATTTGACTTGGATATGCAGTGAGGACCCCTGTTTCAAAGCAGCACCACTGAGCTCCTATGATCAAACAATAGAATGATGTAAGACACATGCTAATTTTCCAAAGCCTCTTGTCAGTTTATCAATTTTATGATTCCAAAGAATCATAATTACTCAGCATAGGGGAAAGTGCTCAAAACCTTTCTTTCTTCCTTCCCTCCCGCCCTCCCCTTCCTCTTTCTCCCTCCCTCCCTCCCTCCCTCCCTTCCTTCCTTCCTTCCTTCCTTCCTTTCTTCTTTCTTTCTTTCCCTACTTTATATAGCTTCATTCCCCCTCAAGAAGGGTCAAACTCTAGATAGATGATTGTGTGTGTGTGTGTGTGTGTGTGTGTGTGTGTGTGTATGTGTGTGTGTTACTGAGAATACAACCCAGGGCTGAGTTACATTCCCAGCCCTTTTTATTTTTTATTTTGAAACAGCATCTCTCCAAGTTGCTGAGGGTCTCATTAAGTTGCTAAGGCTAGCCTCAAACCTGTGATCCTCCTGTCTCAGCCTCCCAAATAATGGGATTACAGGAGTGCACCACCATGCCTGGTTAGATTTAGTTTTTGATGTGACTTGATGAGATGAATTTGGTAGAAAGAAGGGGGAAGTTTTAACTTGAAGCATTCTTTAACTTTGCTGGAATTAGCATCTCTGGGAGTGTTTCTGCTTAGCAAGCATCCTAAGGTCTGTTGCCGAGGCATGCTCAGGAAATGCATCTTTAGGAATTCTTTTCTCATTTGTCCTTCAGGCAGCAGCAATGGATTTCTCTTTCCAAAGTGTCCCTGAGATGGGTACTGCTATTTTATAAAAAGTTCATAGTAACTTTAAAGAGCCAACCTCAACTTCGGTTGTAGCACTACTGCTTCCTTGGGCACCCAAGTTAGACACCTGGAAGTCACCTGGTATCACCTGGGACTGGTGCCCCTGTCCACCAGTGCACCCAGCCAATCAACTCTGTGGTCCACTTCTCCGACTTCGCTTCTGCTAGTTGGGACCAGGGTCCCTCTGTGGGTTATTCTGGCAGGCTCCCAAGAGCTCCCTCTGTGTCAGGCTCTTCTACTTTGACTCTCCATCTCTCACATCTCTAGCTACTTTGGAATGAGTTCAGTGCAAATCTTGTCTAGATGTTCCAATGCTGAACAGCCTTTAATAGCTCCCATGACTTAGGATAGACTCAAGTTCCTCAAAATGGCAGCCAGGACCCTTCGAGCCCCAACCTTTTACCTCTCCAGCTCAGCACACTACTTCTTGGCTCCTGACAACACTGGACTGTACAGCACAAAAGTCTCTTTGATTTTTCTACTCTCTCTAAAACTTTGTTCCTTCTGCACAAAATACCCTTCTCCTTTCTATACTGTATTCTCCTTTCTATATTTTCTATTCTGGGCTTCTACAAATTAAAAAACAAACAAAACTCTAAGCATATAAACTAGTTATGTATATCAGCATACGTGTCATTTGTTTTGAAAACACTGATTTGGGGCTCCGGGTATAGCTCGGATGTAGAGTGTGCACTTAGCATGTGAGGCCCTGGGTTGATCCCCCGTATCCCCCCAAATCAGTTTTTTTTTTTGTGGTACTGGGGATTGAACTTAGAGGCATTCTACCTCTGAGCTATACCCTCAGCCCTATTTTGTATTCTTTATTTTGAAACAGGGTCTCACAAGTTGCGGAGGGCCTCACTAAGTAGCTGAGGCTGGTGGCGAACCCAGATCCTCTGGTCTCAGCCTCCCAAGTACTGGGATTACAAGCGTGCATCACCACGCCCAGCTAGTTTTAATGACTACCTAACAAAAAGTTATCTGGACTTTCACAATTGACAAATGCCCCTAATAATGTACTTTTAGATTATTTCCTATTTTTACTATAAGAATTACAAGTTGGGCGTGGTAGCTCATGCTTCCATGAGATCCTGTTTCAAAATAAAAAATAAAAACAGGGCTGAGGCCAGGTGTGGTGGCACATTCTTATAATCCCAGTACTTGGGAGACTGAGACAGGAGGATCGCAGGTTCATGGCCAGCCTCAGCAACTTGTGAGGCCCTCCGCAACTTAGTAAGACCTTGTTTCAAAATAAAGAATAAAATATTGGACTGGGGGGGTGGAGCTCAGAAGTAGAATGCCCCTGGGTTCAATCCCCCCAGTACCACAAAAAATAAAATAAAATAAAAAAAACAGGGCTTGGGGTTATAGTTCAGAGGTAGAACACTCCTGGGTTCAATCCCCAGTAACACACACACACACACACACACACACACACACACACACGCACATGCGGCACACACACACACATACACACTTCCAACTAACATTCTCTTTGTGTGTGTGTGTGTGTGTGTGTTTTTGGAGTGTGTGTGTGTAATGCTTGGAATTGAACCAGGGCCTTGTATGATAGGCAGGCACTCACCACTGAGCTACACCCCCAGCCCCACAACTACCATTCTTCTATCAAATGTTATTCATATCCAGATATTTTCTTAGAAATATTTTTTTTTTTTGCAGTACTGGGGATTGAACCCAGGGGCATTCTACCTCCGGTCTACACCCCCAGCCCTATTTTTTATTCTTTATTTTGAAACAGGGTCTCACTAAGTTGTGGAGGGCCTCACTAAGTAGCTGAGGCTGGCCGCGAACCTGGATCCTCCGGTCTCAGCCTCCCAAGTACTGGGATTACAAACATGCCCCATCACATTCGGCACTCACCACTGAGCTACACCCCCAGCCCCACAACTACCATTCTTCTATCAAATGTTATTCATATCTAGATATTTTCTCAGAAATATTTTTTCTTTGCAGTACCGAGGATTGAACCCAGCACTAGCCGGGCATGGTGGCACACGCTTGCAATCCCAGTACATGGGAGGCTGAGACAGGAGCATTGCAGGTTCATGGCCAGCCTCAGCTACTTAGTGAGGCCCTCCGCAACTAAGTGAGACCCTGTTTCAAAATAAAGGATAAAAAATAGGGCTGGGGGTATAGTTCAGAGGTAGAATGCCCCTGGATTCAATCCCCAGTACCGCAAAAAAAAAGAGAGAAATATTTTATTAATGGAATTACTAGATTAAAAGATGAAAGGTGGTATAAAACACTCATTACATTTTGCCAAATTAATATCAACTTTCTGAATAGCAATTTACCCTTCCACCCACAGCATATAAAAATGTCTCAACATGCATATTCTCATCAGCACTGGTTATTGTCTTTTTTTTTAATGTAGCTAATTTGAGAAGATTTGGTTATCTGTGAAGCTGACACCTTTTTAAAATACATGTATGCTTATTGGCCTCTTATAACAACCCGGTGGATTTTCTGAGTTCCTGGCCCATTTTCTTTTGTGATGATCACATTTTTCATAACTGGTAGGTGCTCTTACATGTTAAGAACTTGCAGGGCTGGGGATGTAGCTGAAAGATGGAACACTTGCTTAGCATGTGTGAGGCCGTGGGTTCAATCCCCTGTGCTGCAAAGAAAAAAAGAAGAAGAAAGAGGAGGAGGAGGAGGAGGAGAAGAAGAAAGAAAGCACTTGCTGAGGTATTTTAATTAAGAATTTTTCCAGGTACAATGATATGTGCCTATAATCCCAGTACTTGGAGGACTGAGGCAGGAGGATTGCAGGTTAAAGGCTAGCCTCGGCAATTCAGTGAGACCCTTTTTCAAAATAAAAAAAATAAAAAGAGCTGAGGGTGTAGCTCAGAGGTAGGATGCCCCTGGGCTCAATCCCTGGTACTCGCACACACACACACACATACACACACACACACATACATACCCACACACATGCACATTTTAATGCTTTCACACTGCTGATGGAATTCCAGTCAAACATTTTCTTGATGATATAGTTGGTCACAATCTTTCCCTACCAACCTTTCTAGGTGCCTCCCAGTAATTCTCCTGCCCATCTGTCCCACCCGCCATCCTTCCCCCAGCTTCATGCTCTAGCTGCCCCAGCTACCAGCCATTTCTGAGTTCTATCACATTCTTACTTTGCTTATTGATACTATCTTCCCAATTATCATTATTTCTCACTCTATGAGTTGCCCCTTCATGTTCCAAATCTAGACCAGTGTCTGCAGTAGGTTTCCTAATGTTTCTGAAACTTACTTCTTTGTCAAGTCAGGTCTGCAGGGAGCCCCATGCCCGGCATCTACTTTAAGGGGACATTTGTACTGACAGAAATGCCTTCCCAGATTTGATATTTAGAATGTGAGCTCCCCAGAGAGAGAGACTCAGCATTTACTACCAATCAGTGTGAGAAATGTTCACAAGAAGAATGCTCATACTGCTTTTGAAGGCACCCTTTACAAAGCGGACACAGTAACTCAGAGTATGATGTGTGGAACATCTGATAGCTATTAACAGCCTTATCTCTCCTTTGAGTTGCCTACGGAAAAGCTCCAGATGCTATTTCCTCCAGATCTAACTTTTATGATATGTCAGCGAGCTTTGTGACTTAAACTGTTCAAGCCTGGGTTTCTTCATCTATAAAGGAAGGTAACTAACGCCCACTTTGCAGAGACTGTCTGAGGAGCCAAGTACGCTGTCTGGCAAATCATTCAACAAATACGTAGTGATCGGCTTCCATGCATGGGATACTGTACCTGGTGCTAAGGGTGTAATGAACAAGGTCCCCTCCCACTTGGCACTCACTTTTGAGAGGGAGATGATGGAGGGTACTGGTGCAAGAGGCGGCCTGGCTTGGGAGAGTGCTGCTGGGGAAGGCTGCTCTAGGGAAGGGAAAGTGGCACTGAGACTTCAAGGATAGAATGAGCTGGCCACATAAAGAAGGAACAAAGAGCATAAGGAATAGGACAACTAGGCCTGAGGTGCGAAAGCATTTGGTAAGTCCTAGGAGGTCAAGGCGTCTACGGCACAGAGGGCAGAGAGAAGGGCGTGAGATGAGGTCAACAGTAGTGCAGCTGATAATAGTTGGTTAGCTGTAACAATCACTTCCTTGCCTTAGTGGTTTTATTATACGTGGCCTTTAGGATAAGCAGTTTCACGTACTTTTAAAGTGACCAATAAGCCAGGCATGGTGGTGCACACTTGTAATCCCAGTACTGTGGAAAACTGTTCTAAGTCTATAGCTTTTTGCTTGCTTTGGCAGAAGACTGCCTCTCTTGAGCCCCTTCACTAAGTTGTTTCCTCCTGTTTTACTACACCTGTTGCTTGCTTTGCTTAAAGGTGGAAGACTGCCTAAGGAGGTTGCTGGAGACAGCAGCCTCTGCTGCTCTTGCAAAAACTGCAAGATAACAACTTATCTTCCAAAGCATTCCTAACCCAATGCTCTTACTCCTTAGCCAGAGACAATGAATGATTTGATGACCCAGTCTTCATTCTGTAAACCTGTAATAAAAGGAAGAGCTGAGCTTTGTTCAGGGAGTTTGGCGCTCTTGCCTTTCTCCCCTCTCGCCTCTTTGAGACCAGGAATAAAGTCTCAAGAACCTTTATTTGCATTGCGTTGTCCCATGCCCTACTGGTAGAGCGTGGCACAGTATTTGGGAGGGTGAGACAGGAGGATCACAGGTTTGAGGCGGGCCTCAGCAACTTAGTGAGAACCAGATTCAAAATAAAAAATAAAAAGGGCTGGGGGTGTAGCTCAGAGGTAGACTATCCCTGAGTTCAATCCTCAGTACCATAAAAAACCAATAAAATAAATAAATAAATAAAGTGGCCAATATATAAGGGGAAATGTGAATAAAATCAATAATTAGAAATAATATTAGGACTGGGGGTGTAACTCAGTGGTAGGGTGCGTGCTTAGCATGCCCGAGGCCCTAACGTCCATTCCCAGCACCAGTGATGATGATGATGATGATGATGATGACGACGACAATGACGATGATGATTCTGGAAGGTGACACCAGGGATGGAATGCAAGGCCTTGATCATGCTAAACAAGTGCTCTACGACTCGGCTGCATCCCGAGCCCCCAAGAAATAATGTTAATAGCTAATCTTCAGAGCATACAACGTGCTTTATATGGCTTAAACATTTCATTTTCCCAATAATCCTATATGTTAAATACTATTATTACCTCCTTTTTACAGAAGAGGAAATGAGACACAGAGGCTTAATAAACTTGCCAAAGCTGATGTAGGGAATAAGTTTAAGGATGGGATTTGAATCGGGCAGTAGGACCAGACTGTGGGACTCCAAAGCCACTGCTCGTAGCCACAACACAATACTGCCTCTTCAGGTTACAGAATTAGAGTGAATCAGTAACTTGATGATACACACAGGTCCTCCTGAGTTTATAATAGTTACCATTCTTGGGGACTGTGTTGGCAATTCATAATCTGCAATCTATTACCAAGGATTCATATAACTTCAAATTCTATTTATTATTCAGAAATAGGGTATAAGGGAACATGAGAAAAATTTCCCTTACAAGAAAAATAAACAGCTCTAATTAATTAACATTTTAATAATCGCTCTTGGTTTGCAGAATGTATCCATTATTAAATCTTTATCCATAATTTATGACACAGATGTTTATGTGGGTCAAAGTATGTCCAACTTGCAAATAACTACTGACTTGCTCTCCTGAGGATACCAACAATATGTGCTAAGCAGACAGAATGAAGATGGATTTTATTATTTTAATAATTCTGATCAGAGAAACTGAGCAGGCAAAATAGCCTAGGGGCTGCTTATTAAGAGAGGGGGGGAAGCCGGGCGTGGTGGCACACCTGTAATCCCAGTACTTGGGGAGGCTGAGACAGAAAGATTGCCGGTTCGTGGCCAGCTTTAGCAACTTAGTGAGGCCTTCTGCAACTTAATGAGGCCCTCTTTCAAAATAAAAAATAAAATAGGGTTGGGGGTGTAGCTCAGTAGCTCAGAGGTAGAATGCCCCTGGGTTCAATTCCCCAGGTACCACACACACACACACAAAAGTCAGGCATGGTGGCACACACCTGTAATCTCAGTTCTTGGGAAGCTGAGACAGGAGGCTTGCAGGTTTGAGGCCAGCCTTAGCAATCGCAGGTTCAAGGTCAGCCTCAGCAATTTAGTGAGACCCTTAAGCAACCTAGCAAGATCCTGTTTCAGAATAAAAAAAAAATAGAAATGGCTGGGGGTGTAGCTTTGAGGCAGAATGCCCCTGAGTTTCATCCCCAGTACCCCACCCCCAAGATGGGTTTTAATTACTCATTTTCCAGTTCTGTTTGAACGTATAATCCCTGATGTGCCCAAAGCCCACCAAGGTCCACTCCACTTACATTCCCATCATGGTTTGGGCAGGAGAGAGGCTTTCCCGCAGCCACGGCGGTGACCGTCTCCAGGATGGAAGACTCCTCGACGTTGCTGCCTGGCGTCCGCTGCAGCACGTCCATCAGGTTCGTGATGAAGAAGTTGTTCTGGAGCGCGGCCACCCCTTTCTCGGGCAGGATGGAGGTCTGGCGGCACACGGGGCAGGAGAGGGTTAGGCTGTGGGCAGGAATGTAGTTCTGCAGGCACCTGTGGCGGAGGCAGACGTGGAGACGGTCAGCACAGAGCAGCCCAGGGGACAGAAGCACCTTCCCACAGGTTCCATCCATGTTCCAAGCGACTACCTGGGCTACTCTGCAGAAATTCCTTTGAGTCCTGTCCTTTGCTAGGGACATGATATTTCTGAAACCAAGAGCTCAACTGTCCTCACACTGGCACCGTCCACTGACCAGGCAAATGGCTACGTTTAAGGAAAAGTCTTCTTTGACTTCCACAGTATTTTCTAGAGTCTTGGCCACAAAGTGTGGTGCGATGATGAGCCGTCTCGGCCTCCTGGAACTGGGTAAAAATACAGAGCCTGAGGCTCCACCCAGACCTCTGGGATCAGATCCCAAAGTGTGATTTATACATACATTAAAGTTTGAGAAGCAATGGTCTACAGTAGCTAGCATTGGGCTCACGGATGTGGGGACTCTTAACAGTTGGAAGAAAGATGTCAAATACTTTTGTTAACACTGATAATTCTTTTTTTTTTTTTTTTGCGGTACCGGGGATTGAACGCAGGGGCGTTCTACCTCCGCGCTACACCCCCGGCCCTATTTTTTTATACTTTATTTTGAAACCGGGTCTCACGAAGTTGCGGAGGGCCTCATTAGGTAGAGAGAGAGAACGAGAGAGACAGGGAGAGAGAGAGAGAGAGAGAGAGAGAGAGCTGAGGCTGGCCGCGAACCCGGACCCTCCGGTCTCCGCCTCCCAAAGTACTGGGATTACAAGCGTGCGCCACCACGCCCAGCTTGATAATTCCTTTTACACACAAAACCATAATCTGATAGTAAAAAAACACATCAGAAGCTGTGCATGGTGGTGTGTACCTGTAGTCCCAGTAGTTGGGAAGCTGAGACAGGAGGATCGATAATTTGAGGCCAGCCTCAGCAACTTAGTGAGATCCTGCTTAAAAAGAAAAAAAATTACATATATATATATATATATATATATATATATATATTTGAAGGGCTGGGGGTGTCGCTCAGAGGTAGAATGCCCCTGGGTTCAATATCTAATACCACCCCACACACACACGAAATGTATCACTAATAATGACCACATATTTACTGTTCATTAAATTCGAAGTACTTCCAAAGAGCCTATGAAGGAGGTACTGTTATGAGCCCTTTAGACAGAAGAGGAAACAACAGGTAGGAAGAGGTTAAGTGACTTTCCAAGGTGCTCTGCTGATCAGTAACAGAGTGGGGATCTAAAGCCAAGCAGATTGACAAATAGTGAGACTCTCATTAACCTAACTAGACCCTGCTTCAAAATAAAAATAAAATAGGGCTGGGGTGTAGCTCAGAGGTAGAATGCCCCTGGGTTCAATACCCAGTGCCACAAAAACAAAACAAAACAAACAAACAAAAGTAATTAGACTTGGAAATGGGGGTGTAGTTCAGTGATAGAGTACTTGCCTAGCATGCTTGAGGCCCTGGGTTCCATCCCCAGCACTATTCAGTGTTTTCCAGTTCCTTAGCCAAACAGAATGTGAAAATCACTGATTTGGCCTCATTCCCCTTATTTTGCAAGGAAGGTTAATTGATCTCTGTATCACAGAGGTAGCTGGATTGGATCAATGCTAGAAATGAAACAGCTTTTGCTAAGGTCACTAGTGATAACCTAAACCCAGCAGACTTTTGTGTGTGTGTGTGGGGGGGGGGGGGGTTGAACCTGGGTCATTCGATCTCCCAGCTACACACTCAGCCTTTTTTATTTATTTTTATTTTTTTGCAGTACTGGGGATTGAACCCAGGGGCATTCTACCTCCAAGCTACACCCCAGCCCCATTTGTTTAATTCTTTATTTTGAAACAGGTCTCACTAAGTTGCGGAGGGCCTAAGTAGCTGAGGCTGGATGCAAACACGCGATCCTCCTGTTTCAGCCTCCCACGTACTGGGATTACAAGCAAGCGCCACCACGCCCAGCTTTATGTTTTATTTTGAAATGGTCTCGCTAAATTGCTGAGGCTGGTCTCAATCCTCCTGTCTCAGCCTCCCAAGTACTGGGATTACAGGTGTGAGCCTCTGAGACTGGCTCCAACAGACGTTTTTAATCCTATCTCACTAGCCATCTCAGCAGCAGTCATCAGCTAGACCCGCCCCCCCCCCTCCCTTTTGCTATTTCACCTCCCCTTGTCTTTAGGACACCACTCATCTGTCTTCTCTATCTCTTCTGAGTTAATGGAGGCTCCATCAGAAGAGCTCCTCTCCCCTGGGATATTATGTCCACATGCGTGGCTATAAGCGTAACACTTGCACATTTCTATTTCTCCCCACAGATGTCTCCTCTGGGCCCCGCATCAGTATACCAACTGCCTTCTTGACATCTTCTCTTAGATATCTCACAGGTCCTAAAACTAAACATGTTCAAAACCAAACCAAGGATCTTCTCCTAAACTGTGTCTTCTTCCTACCTTAATGAATGGAACTGCGGTTCATTCATCTAAGCAAACCAGAAACTAGGAGTCATTCATCAAACAGGAATTCCCCTACGGACCTTCACTTCCCACATCCAACCCATCACCAAAGCCTGATAATTCCTAAATGTCTTCCCAACCTCTCCAGTTCTCTTCATCTCATTCACGTCACCCTTCCTTACACTTCTGCAATAGCCTTATTATTTTGTGTGTGGGGGGCGGGTACTGGGGATTGAACCCAGAGGCATTCTACTTCCAAGCTACACCCCCAGCCCTATTTTATTTTTTATTTCAAAACGGGATCTCGCTAAGTTGCAGAGGGCCTCATGAAGTTGCTGAGGCTGGCCTTGAACCTGGGATCCTCCTGTCTCAGCCTCCCAAGTACTGGGATTACAGGTGTGCGCCACCATGCCTGGCTTACAATAGCCTTCTACCTGGCATACTGTCATCTTGCCTGGTAATCTCTAACCCTCTCCACATTGCAGTCAGAGTAATCTTCTCAAAACTCAAAAGTAACCATTTAAACGTCTCTGTCTTCCCATCTGAGATGCAAACTCTCCCATGGCTTCCACTACTCTGCAAAAAATGTAAGAATCCACATGTGGTAGCAAGGATCACGCACCAATGTGACATGACGCTTACGTGTTTTCTCTTTCCCTCATGGACTTACTTAAGTCCTTCTGAAGTGTCACGGTCGCTGTCACAACAGCACCTTTGCACACACCTGAAATCCTTCCCTGCTACTTACTCCCCTTCGCCTAATGTTTCCTCATCCTTGGAGCTTTCTGCTCAACGATTCTGCAGGGAGGCCTTTTCCAATCAGAACAGAGGCCCCTAGTATATGGCTTCCTGTATAATTCTGGTGTATAGCAACTTGTCCCTTGCTTAACATCACATTAATCTGAGGTCGGATTAAGTGGCTCCTACACACACACACACACACACACACACAACCCCAAACAAAAAACACAACTACCAGTAATAACCTACCATCTCTACCAATCACCACCACTAAGGATATGGTTATTCTTTCGAAATTAATATCCTCCAAAGTAAAGCAACTAAAAAAAAAATCATCAATCAGGTAACAAATGCATATTAAATCAGGGCCGGGTGTGGTGGCGCACGCCTTGTAATCCCAGTACTTTGGGAGGCAGATACCGGAGGATCCGGGTTCGCGGCCAGCCTCAGCTCTCTCTCTCTCTTTCTCTCCCTGTCTCTCTCTCTCTCTACTTAGTGAGGCCCTCTGCAACTTCGTGAGACCCGGTTTCAAAATAAAGTATAAAAAATAGGGCCGGGGGTGTAGCGCGGAGGTCGAATGCCCCTGGGTTCAATCCCCGGTACCGCAAAAAAAAAAAAGTATATTAAATCAGATGGCAAATGCAATCAGCATACATTCGAAGTACTGATTTCCTGTCCTATCATAAGAAGTGTGTTAGCCGGGCGTGGTGGTGCACGCTTGTAATTCCAGTACTTTGGGAGGCGGAGACCGGAGGATCTGGGTTCGGGGCCAGCCTCAGCTCTCTCTCTCTCTCTCTCCCTGTCTCTCTCTCTCTCTCTCTCTCTCTCTCTCTCTCTCTCTCCTTAGCGAAGTCCTCCGCAACTTCGTGAGACCCAGTTTCAAAATAAAGTATAAAAAAAAATAGGGCCG